>ML381718.1:0-58525 GCA_005239525.1 Nicotiana knightiana
TAAACAAGAATACAGTTACGGGGAAGAACATACTGGGGATAAAAGGGGAAACAATTTCTAAAATAGTAGAATCAAGTACTAACTGGAAAGTAGAAGTAAAGCAGGAAATAACAACTCGAAATAAGTAAAATAGACAGGAGAAGGCACGACATGACCCCTCGTGCATAGCCTAAAATCACACGGCACGGAATGTCCCCTCGTGCATAAACAATAATGCCTTGGCACGGAATGCCCACTCGTGCATAAATAATAATCAATCGGCACGGAATGTCCCCTCGTGCATAAATAATAATCATCGGCACAGAATGTTCCCTCGTGCATAAATAATAATCACTCGGCACGGAATTTTCCCTCGTGCATAAATAATGATCACTCGGCACAGAATGTTCCCTCGTGCATGATGAGTATAAAAACAACAATTGATATAAAAGTTTAACAATACGACATTTCAAATGTACAGAAATAATCAACAAAATTCTATTGTCCCGGCAAGGGACTCAGCTATAACCAATCTCATTCAGAAGTATAATGTCAACAGTAAAATCCTCGACCAAAAACATAATCAATAACTTTCTACGTCATGAAGTAACCTCAAGGTACCACTTCCAAGGTTCCCAATAATTCACAACACGGGGAATATCAAAGAACATTAAATAACTCATCAAAATTCGACTCACGGGCATGCTTGACCACAACATANTCAATCATGGCTTTTCCTCTTGAATCCGACTCCAAAATGATAATATCTAGACATAATTGACTTAATAACATCAATAATTATTAAGTAACTCAATTCCAAAGTCTAATTATACATTCCCCATACTTCTTCCAAAAATACCAAAATTCGACCCCGGGCCCGCTTGGTCCAACTCGAGGTTCGGACCAAAACCTGATAACCCATTCCCCCACAAACCCGAATATACAATTTGTTTTGAAATCCGACCCCAAAATGAGGTTGAATTCCCAAAAATTCCAAAAGTCCTAACTCTACCCAAAACCCCCAATTTGTACCTTTGATTTCATGTTATTAGACCTAGAATCTAGTGATTGATGAAGGAAAATGGAAGAAATTAGAGTTAAGAACACTTACCTATGAAGCTATGGTTGAATGGTCTCCTAAGAATCGCCCAAGAAGAATGGAGAAGAAGAAAATGGTGACAGAATGTGAAAATCCCGTATGGTATTATGTTTTTGAACATTAAAATCAATGGGCGAATTTGGCTATCGCGATCGCGATAGGTGCCCTGCGACCGCGGAGAGTACTGGAACTTATAATTACGCGATCGCGAAGTGAAGGCTGCAATCGCAAAGAGACCGGACGTGGACCCACGCGATCGCAGACAGGTTGGTGCGACCGCAGAAGGAAAAATACCCAGCCCCCTCCCTAGCTCTCCTATACTCTATGCGATCGCGGAAGTATCTATGCGATCGCATAGAGTCACAGAAGCCCCCCTCACACTACACTACGCGATCGCGGGGCAACCTATGTGATCGCATAGTGTAAAAATATCAGACACCAGCAACAACATATTCACACCAGATTTTTCCAACTCTTTAGACCCCCGACACCTACCCAGAACTCACCTGAGCCCTCGGGGCTCAAAACCAAATATACACATGACTTCAAAATCATCCTAAGAACTTATTCATGTAATTAAACCACTAAAATAACATCAAAAATTATGAATTAAACTCAAAAATCCATAGAATTTCCTCAAACTTCATAAACTATCAAATTTTCCAATTTTGGTCTGAAACACGTCAAACCAAGTCCGTTTCTTTCCAAATTTTATAGATAACTCACATAACACATATTGAACCTGTTCCGGGCTCCGGGACCATAATACGGGCTCGGTAACATAGATTTCACATCAAAGTTCATTTTCAAAAGTCTTTATTATTTCAAGAAAACAATTTCCTTTAAAAATTTATTTCTCGGACTTGGGACCTCGAAATTCGATTCCGGGCATACGCCCAGGTCCCATATTTCCCTATAGACTCTCCGGGACAGTCAAATCATGGGTCTGGGTCTGTTTACCAAAACTATTGACCAAAGTCAACTTTATTCAATTAATTATCATAAATTCAACTGTTTAACATATTTCCGCATAAAGGCTTCCCGGCTACGCGCCCAAGTTGCACACGCGCATCGAGGTGATATTAACTGAGGCTTTCGGGGTCTCGGAACACAGATTTTGCTAAATTTACACAAGATGACCTTTTGGGTCATCACATACGATGTATAAAGTGTATTAAAAAGAAGTAGAATTTTAAGTAATTTGAAATAAATCTTAATTATGCGGGTAATTGATTAATTATCGGGTAACGGGACAATATCTAATTACCTAATAAGTGGATAGATCAAATTTTCCTCACCCCACCCCACGTGGAAGCCCCTCCCTTTCAAGTGAATGACTCTTAAGTCATTAGTATAGGTGGCAACATAAAATATATAGGTGTATATCTATCTCAATTGGGTACCTGCACTTTTTTTAAAGGTTTTCATAACCAATTCTGTAGAAAAGAACAAAATATGAGCACTTTATGATGAAAGACGGCAAGAGAATCAAGTCAATGTTAGCTTTTTGAGGCCTGCTATGTGATATAGTAATATTAATTCGTTCTTTCTATATTGATTCCCTTTTTTTTTCCTTTTAATTTTAGAGTGTGTATTTAGTTCTCTAGAATTTCTTATACGTTTTCAAGCTAATACAAGGTGTTATTTAAGTTATATAGAGGTAATAAGCATTCTGCAACCCTTTAATAAGAATAAAGAAAAGGAAAAATAGCACAACGATTATTCCCCTTGATATGAAGTTATACAATTGAGTAAAGATTTATATTATCTGCAAACAGTAGGACCTTGATTTTTATCTATTTAATTTTCTAAGTCCTTATGTCAGAATTTAAAGATATCTTATCAAGCAATTCATTGCTTTGGTTAAAAAAGAACCTATACATGCCACTCTCATTTTAAAATGCAGGACGCGTATTAAATCTTTTGTTTGTTCTTTTATCTTTCTGAAATGATAATCTGTAGAGTCGAGTTCAAACTTTAAATTAGAAATGTTTGAAGTAGGTTTGTATGTATAATATTTTAATTATTTTAGACATGGTGATAAGCTAAGCCTGTCATTATCATTACTACTATTTACTACTATGAAGGATGAAACGATTCTAAAGAAAGTTTATCATTTTTTCTTTTCCACCACTGTATTCAAAAAAAAATTTGGAAGCTCAGAAATATTTGCTTTCCTCTTAACAGTCAATTGCAAAGTAAAGATTTCCCAGTTACCCATGAGAGATTAAATACAACTCTACGTGAGGCTTGTCCCTGTCAATTCTGCTACCAAAGAGAAGCTCTTTCTATTGGCTGCAAAAGGATTAGATAAAGATGTAACGACCCGACCGATCATTCCGAGAGTTTAGCCTGTTTTTCCCATTTCAGCTTCATTCTTGTTTGGTTCAGCTCTTTTGTACTGCGTTGGGTTGATTGGTTTGGGTTGAATTGGTTGTGGTGAGAAATGAGATACTTATTCTCTTTGATTGGTGATTTAGTTGAAAAAGTCAATCGGAAGTTGACTTGTAGGTAAATGATCTCGGAATGTAGTTTTTATAGCTCGAATAGCTTCATTAGGTGATTTTGGACTTAGGACTGTGTTCGGAATGTAATTTGGAGGTCCGGAGTAGAATTAGGCTTGAATTGGCGAAATTGGATTTTTGGCGGTTTCCGGTCGGCATTGGAAAATTAGCTATCAGGGTCGGAATGGAGTTCTGAAGTTGGAACAGGTCCGTAGTGTCATTTGGGATGTGGGTGCAAATTTTCAGGTCATTCAGACGTGGTTTGAGTGGTTTCGGCATCGTTGGCGAATTTCAGAAGTTTAGAGATCCTTAGGCTTGAATTTGGATTTGATTTGGTATTTTGATGTTATTTTAGTGTTCTGAAGGCTCGAATAGGTTGGTATATTGATATGCCTTGTTGGTACTTTTGGTTGAGACCCCGAGGGGCTCAGGATTGATTTCGGATGATTTCGGAAGGTTGGAAGTTGGGAAAATTGCAGCAAGGGCTGTTGGTGCAGGCCTTCTGGTGTGGCCGCACCTGCAGACGGGGAGCCGCAGGTGCGTAAAACCATGCACAGATGTGGAGTTTTGGAACCTAGCTTATGAGCGCAGCTGCGAAAGTTTGATCGCACCTGCGGGCTCGCAGGTGCATGCTTAGGACCGCAGATGCGGCGCCACAGGTGCGTGGATTCAGGTCACAGGTGCAACATCGCTGGGCAGAACCTATATAAGGTTGCCTTCACGAATCTCTCTGATTTTCTTCACCATTTTTGATGGATTTTGGAGCTTTGAGCTGGGATTTCAAGGGGGATCCAGGGTATTCAGTCAGGTAAGCTACATGGACGTTGTATCTTGTGTTTATAGCAAGTATCCCATTGTTTAATCATGTTTTAGTAGTAAAATTGAAAGATTAAAGGCTTGAAATTTTATATTTTAAATTGGGAAATTGAGGGGCCATTTGGGGTCCAATTTTGATGAATTTGGTATGCACGAACTCGTGAGAGCACAAGGATTCTAGTTTTGTGATTTTTATCGGAATTCGAGGCGTGGGCCCAGGGGTCGGGTTTGGCCAATTTCGGGATTTTTTATGTAAATTGGATATTTTCGAGTGGGCTTTGTCCCTTTAGCTTATTTTGATGTTATGAATCTGTTTTGAATAGATTCGGAGCGCGTTGAGGCCGAGTCGAGAGGCAAAGGCATCGTGGGGTAGCTTTCTTCCGATTTGAGGTAAGTAACAAATGTAAATCTTGACCTAAGGGTATGAAACCCTGGTACTTCGTATTGTATTGATACTAGAGGTGACACACATGCTAGGTGACAGGCGTGTGTGCGTGCACCAGTAGGGATTGTTACTTGGTCTGTCCCGTAGCGACTATTAGGCCGCATATTTGATTTGAAATCACATGATACTCCGTGTTTTAGAGATTTATACTATATTTTGGGTTGTATGCCATGTTTAGGGCCTTGTGTTAACCTGTTTAGACCCTCCGGGGTGTTTTACCACTATTTCTCACATTGTTTTGATAAGGAATATGATCTCAGTCATGATTTATACTTGTTTACCTTTACTCCTGTTTATTTCCCTATTTTCAAATAAATGAAATATATTTTGGGTTGAGTCCCTCTGATTTGTTGTGAGTTGCCCAAGTGGCTTGTGAGGGTGATGAATGAGCGAAGCCAGCCGGATTTGTGAGGATAGTGATGGATCGGGCTGCATGTCGCAGCGTTATATACATATATACATAAATATTGGATCGGGCTGCACACCACAGCGTTATATACATATATACATATATATTGGATCGGGCTGCACACCGCAACGATATATATATTGGATCGGGCTGATCGCCGCAGCGATATAGCGCTTGGGCTGAAGGAGCCCCTCCGGAGTCTGTATACCCCCAGTGGGCGCAGTCGACTATTTATGGATCGGGTTGCACGCCGCAGCGTTATATATATATACGGATCGAGATACACGCTGGAACGGTTATTATAGGGCACCTATTGAGCGTGAGTGTTCAGTGTGAGTACTGATTGACAAGAGATGAGTCTTAAGGGACTGAGAGGCTTGCCCGAGAGGCTTTATATTGTGAGTGACAATGCGCCTGAGGGGCTTATTTGCTATGAAACTACTGTTTTCACTCTTCTTTATATTTTTGCCTCTTAATGATAAATTTTGAACCAATGTTTTATATGAAATTTGGAAAAGGAAAACTGAAGTTCTTATGAGACTTTCGAGACGTAGATCCCTGACTTGATTTACTATTTTCCACTAATGTTTATTATGTGAGTTTTCATGATTTTAAAAGCTCGTCATTGCACGCACGTCCTTATTTATATTTGTTACTTACTAAGTTTTGTGTACTCACGTTACCTCCTACACCTTCTGTGCAGATCCAGGTGCCCGGATCGAGTGAGACTCGGTTGTTCATCAGTGGAGAAGTAGTCGGAGATTATGAGGTAGTTGCACGACGTTCGCATACTCACCCTTCTCCCTCTCATTTTGTTGTCGCATGTTTATGTTTTTCCTAGACTTCATGTATTAGGGAGATACTGTGTCAGATTTTGTGTTCTAATTAGTGCTCATGACTGTGACTCCGGGTCTTTAGGGGATGTTTTATTAAGATATTTTCATTGATTATCCGCAGATTTTGATATATTAAAACGTGCAAGTTTTTGATAAAATATCGGTATTGTTTTAAATGGATAGTACCTTGTATTACGTCTGTAAATTGGCTAGCCTAGTACCACGATAGGCACCATCATGACTAGCATGGATTTGGGTTCGTGACAAGTTGATATCAGATCCTAGGTTACATAGGGAGCAGGTTCAGTAGAGTCTTGCGGATCGGTACGGACACGTCTGTACTTATCTTCGAGAGGCTGCAGAACCCTTAGGAAAAATCTCACATTTCTTGAATTCTTATCGTGCGAATCTATTGATTATGGAAACTAAACTTCTATTGTTTCATTCTCTCACAGATCGTGAGGACACGTGCTACCCAACAGGGCGATCAACCACCAGTGGGACCCGTGAGAGGTCGAGGCCATGGTAGAGGTAAAGGTAGAGGTAGAGGTGCAGCCCGCGCAGCTGCTGGGTCGGTACCCATAGACCTGCTTATTGTTCTAGATCAGGTCCCAGCCATAGATGCTCCAGTGGGACCAGCTCAGGCACCAACTGTGTCTATTGTTATTCCAGGTCTTCAGGAGACCTTAGCCCAGATTCTGACTGCATGCACCAGTCTTGCTCAGGCTGTCGCTATTTCTACTTCAGCCGCTACTTCTCATACTGAGAGAGGTACTCAGACTCCAGCTGACCGTACACATGAGCAGGTATTTCAGGGGCTTCAGACTCCAAAGGCAGTTCCAGCTCAGGCGGTTGCACTGGCCAAGGATTTTGTGATTCCAACTATGGCTGGCGATGAGCAGCGTAGGTTTGAGAGATTTGAGAGGCTTCGGTCTCCGACTTTCAGTGGTGCTGAGGGAGAGGATGCCTAGGGGTTGTTAGACAAGTGTTAGAGGATGCTTCGCACGGCAGGGATATTGGAGACTAGTGGGGTTTCATTTACTACCTTCTAGTTCTCAGGAGCTGCATTCACCTGGTGGGAGGCTTATGAGAGGCGTAAGCCCGTTGGTGCAGTGCCCCTTTCTTGGCAGAAATTTTTTACTCTCTTCTTAGAGAAGTATGTTCCACAGTCCCGCAGGGAGGAGTTGCGCAGGCGGTTTGAGCAGCTGCGACAGGGAGATATGACGGTGTCACAGTACGAGATGAGGTTTTCAGAGCTTGCTCATCATGCTATCTGGTTAGTCCCTACAGAGAGAGATAGGATCAGGAGATTTGTGGATGGCCTCTCATATTAGCTTCGTATTCTTATGACCAGAGAGAGGGTGTTGGGTGCTACTTTTGAGAAGGTAGTTGATATTACCCGAGAGATTGAGTCGGTACGCCGCCAGGAGCGAGACGAGAGGGAGGCCTAAAGGATCTGGTGGTTATGGTGGTGTTTCTTCGAGGGGTCAGTTCTAGCACGGTAGGGGCCGTCCTTTCAAGCAGGCTAAGTCGAGCTGCTCAAGTTATCGTGGGGGATCCGCTGGTCGTGGTCCTCATAGTTCTCACCAGGGCCACCCATCATTTAGGCTCTTCCAGCCCAGAGTTCATCTCGAGCACCATCGATTCAGGACTAATCTATGCCTAATTCTTCCAGAGGTTATCCTGGTGCTAGGGATTCCCTTCAGTCCCCGTCTCCAGCACCAGGGAGTTGTTATGAGTGTGGAGAGTTTGGGCATATGAGGCGGAAGTGTCCTTATTTTCTTGGGGGTCCTTCTCAGCAGAGGGGTCAGCCCTCGACATCAGCTCCAGTTACTTCACCACCAGCCCAGGCTGCGAGGGGTGGGGGTCAGGCAGCTAGAGGCCGCCCGAGAGGGATAGGTCGATTCGGTGGAGGTCAAGCCTATTTTTATGCACTCCCAGACAGGCCAGATGCTATGGCCTCCGATGCAGTGCTTACAAGTATTCTGTCAGTCTTTCACCAGGATGCTTCGGTCTTATTTGATCCTGGTTCCATGTATTCCTATGTTTCATCATATTTCGCCCATTTTCTCGATATGCCCCACGAGTCCATAGTCACATCTATTCATGTGTCGACTCTAGTGGGCGATACTATTGTTGTGGACCGAGTGTATCGGTCATGTGTTATATCTATTGGGGGTTTGGAGACCCGAGTGGATCTGCTATTGCTTAGCATGGTTGATTTTGATGTGATATTGGTCATGGATTGGCTATCTTCGTGTCATGTTGTTATAGATTATCACGCTAAGGCCGTGACCTTAGCGATACCGGGATGTCCGAGAGTCAAGTGGAGAGGTTCTATTGATTATGTGCCTAGTAGGGTGATTTCATACCTGAAGGCTCTATGTATGGTAGAGAAAGGATGTCTGTCTTATTTGACTTTTGTGAGGGATGTCAGTGCTGAGACTCCCACTGTTGATTCTGTTCCTGTAGTCCGTGAGTACCCGGACGTGTTTCCTACTGATTTGTCGGGCATGCCTCCCGACATGGATATTATTTTTGGCATTGAGCTGGTGCCGGGAACTCAACCTATTTCTATTCCACTAAATCATATGGCACTAGCGAAACTGAAGGAATTGAAAGAGCAGCTTCAGGAACTCCTAGAAAAAGGGTTCATCCGGCCTAGTGTCACCTTGGGGTGCACCGGTGTTGTTCGTGAAGAAGTATGGTTCCATGAGAATGTGCATTGACTATAGGCAGCTGAACAAGGTTACAGTCAAGGATAAGTATCCTCTGCCACGCATTGATGATTTGTTTGACCAGATTCAGGGAACTAGGGTGTTCTCTAAGATTGACTTGAGATCTGGGTACCATCAGCTGAAGATTCGAGATTCAGATGTTTCCAAGACGGCTTTCAGGACCCATTATGGCCTCTATGAGTTTTTGGTGATATTTTTTGGGCTGACCAATGCCCCAGCAGCGTTCATGCATCTGATGAACATCGTATTCTAGCCATATTTGGATTCCTTTGTTATTGTGTTCTTTGATGACA
The DNA here is from genome assembly GCA_005239525.1 of Nicotiana knightiana. Taxonomy (NCBI): domain Eukaryota; kingdom Viridiplantae; phylum Streptophyta; class Magnoliopsida; order Solanales; family Solanaceae; genus Nicotiana; species Nicotiana knightiana. Next base: position 9,120 of record ML381718.1, read on the forward strand.
TCCTGGTGTATTCTTATAGCCAGAAGGAGCATGCCCAACATTTAAGGGTTGTATTACAAAGATTGACAGAGGAGAAGCTTTATGCAAAGTTCTCCAAGTGTGAGTTTTGGCTCGGCGCAGTAGCTTTCTTGGGACACGTGGTGTCCAGCGAGGGTATTCAGGTTGATCCGAAGAAGATAGAGGCAGTGCAGAGTTGGCCCAGTCCGTCCTCAACTACAGAGATTAGGAGCTTCCTTGGTTTGGCGGGGTATTACCGTTGCTTCGTGGAGGGGTTTTCTTCTATTGCTTCACCTTGACCAAATTGACTCAGAAGGGTGCTTTGTTCAGGTGGTCATACGAGTGTAAGGAGAGCTTCCAGAAGCTCAAGACGGCTTTGACCTCAACTCTAGTATTAGTATTGCCAATAGCTTCAGGTTCTTATACCATGTATTGTGATGCCTCGAGGATAGGCATTGGTTGTGTTTTGATGCATGAGGGTAGGGTGATTGCCTACGCCTCGCGCCAGTTGAAGACTCGTGAGAAGAATTACCCGGTGCATGATCTTGAGCTAGCAACCGTTATTCACGCCTTGAATATTTGGTGTCATTATTTATACGGGGTTCATTGTAAGGTTTTTACTAATAACCATAGCCTGCAACACTTGTTTAAATAGAAGGATCTGAATTTGCGTCAGAGGAGATGGTTGGAGCTTCTCAAGGACTATGATATCACTATTCTATACCATCCGGGGAAGGCCAATGTAGTGGTCGATGCCTTGAGTCGTAGAGCAGAGAGTTTGGGGAGTCTAGCATATCTTCCAACAGCTGAGAGACCATTAGCATTTGATGTTCAAGCTTTAGTGGGCCAGTTGTTGAGATTGGATCTAACAGAGCCCCGCCGGGTATTGGCTTGTGTAGCCTCCAGGTCTTTTCTTTATGACCGCATCAGAGAGAGCCAGGATGATGACCCACACTTACTCGTTCTTCAGGACAGGGTCCGGCGAGGTGATGCTAGGGATGTAGTTATTGGCGATGATTGTGTTATGAGGATGCAGGGTTGGATATGTGTGCCTAATGTCCATGGGCTTCGAGAGTTGATTCTTGAGGAAGCTCACAGCTAAAGGTATTCCATCCATCCGGGTGCCGCGAAGATGTATCAGGATCTGAGGAAAAAAGATTGGTGGAGGCGGATGAAAAGAATATTGTTGGATTTGTGGCTCGGTGTCTCAACTGCCAGCAGGTCAAGTACAAGCACCAGAGACCAGGTGTATTGCATCAGAGTTTGGTTATTCCTGAGTGGAAGTGGGAGCGGATCACCATGGACTTTGTAGTTGGACTCCCACGGAGTTTGAGGAGGTTTGATGCTATATGGGTTATTGTGGATCGGCTGACTAAGTCTGCTCACTTCATTCCGGTTGGTACCACTTATTCTTCGGAGTGGCTAGCTGAGATTTATATCAGGGAGATTGTTCGACTGCATGGTGTTCCAGTTTCCTTCATCTCCGGCAGAGGTACTCAGTTCAAATCGCAGTTCTGGAGGTCCGTGCAGAGAGAGTTGGGTACTTAGGTCCATTTGAGCACAGCTTTTCACCCTCAGACGGACGGGCAGTCCGAGTGCACTATTCAGATTCTGGAGGACATGTTGCGCACTTGTGTTATTACTTTAGGGATTCATGGGACCAGTTTTTGCCTCTCGCGGAGTTTGCATATAATAATAGTTATCGGTCGAGCATTCAGATGGCTCCGGAAGTATGTTGGTAACCCGTCGCATGTTTTCGACTCCAGTTCGATTCAGCTTGAGGGTGATCTGCCGTATGAGGTTGAGCCAATAGCTATTTTGGGTCGTCAGGTCAGAAGGTTGAGGTCTAAGGATATAGCTTCAGTAAAAGTGCAGTGGAGAGGGCAGCCGGTGGAGGAGGCCACCTGGGAGACTGAGCGGGAGATGCCCTCGGCCTCACTCAGTCAGCAACTCTCAAAATCCCCTTGGGCGTATCAATAAAACGGGGTACTCGACCCAAAACATCATTTTATAACTCAAAATAGTGTAAATAAGGCTGAGTTTCGAAATAAGTTAAGTATAACATGACTGAGTGTAAATCATAAGTCAACATAGTGAGGAAAATAGTAGTAAAAAGCCCCCAAGGGGTCTAAACAAGCCGACACGAGGCCCCAAACATGGCTTACAGCGCAAATATAGCAATAGTTTTAGAACACAATTTAAAATATGGTTTAGAGTAAAATACGCAGCTCAATAGTTGCCACGGAGAGGACCAAGTCCAAATCCATAAATCAGTGCACGCCACACACTCGCCATCCGGCATGTGCGCCACTCTAAAAGTAGTGAGGAATACGAAGTCCGAGGTTTCATACCCTCAGGACAAGATTTAAACCATTACTTACCTCCACCCGGGCCAAAATACTAATCTGTGATGCCCTTGCCCTCGAATCAGCTCCTGATTGCCCGAATCTAACCAAAACCAGATTAACATCATCAATATACGCTAAATGAACAAGGCTCAAACAAAAACTATCAATTTTAAGCACAATTTCGAAATTGCCCAAACCTGAGCCCCCGACCCACGTCTCGGAATTCGATAAAAATCGCGTCACAAGAATCCTTATCCCTTCCCGAGTCTACACATATAAAATGCATCAAAATCCTTCCACAAACAACTCCAAAATACTTAATTACAAGTATCAATTTCCCAAGCCCTAAACCCCCAATTTATGCCATTTAATCCACAAATTCCAAGCTTAATTCGTCACATGATAACATAAAATCGAGTTTATAGTCCGAAAAACTTACCTCCACTGAAGACTCTCGAAATCCTCCTTCAAATTGCTCCCGAATTGGCTCAACCCGCATGCAAAATGAAGAAAAATACCAAAATTTCGTGGAGGCACCTATTTATACCTCCTGCCCAGTTAATCCGCACCTACGGTCCCAGGTGCGCACCTGCGCAATTCCACTAAAAGTCCACATTCCGCACCTACGACTTCCGCAAGTGCGGTCCCACATCCGCATCTGCGGTCCCAAACTGAGCTGCCCAAATTCCGCATCTGCGGATTCCTTTCCGCTTTTACGGGCCCGCACCTGCGGCTCCCCATCTGCAGGTGCGGCCACACCAGTAAAATGACACCAGCAGCAACTTTGCTACAAATTCCTAAGTCCAAACCTCCGTTAACCATCCAAAATCAATCCCAAGCCCCCCGGGGCCCCAACCAAACATACCAACACATCCCATAACTTCATTTGAACTTAGTCGAGCCTTCGAAACACCAAAAACAACGCAAAAACACCAAAATCACATCAAATTCAAGCCTATGAGCTTTGAAACTTCTAAATTTCACTAAGGATGCCGAAACGATCCAAAACACATCCGATTGACCTGAACACATCCGACCCCGATAGCCTTTTCCTCCTGCCGACCGAAAATCGCCAAAAGCTAACTTTCGCCAAATCAAGCCAAATTCTACACCGGACCTCAAAACTTCATTCCGAGCACACTCCTAAGTCGCAAATCACCTAACGAAGATATCCGAGCCATAAAATCTACATTCCCAGATCATTTACCAATAAGTCAACTCCCAGATGACTTTTCCAATTATTAAGCCAATTTGAGAGACTAAGTGTCTCAGTTCTCACCACGACCACTCCGAACCCGAACCACCTGACCCAATACAACATATATAGGCTAAGCAACATATGATAAAGTAGAAATGGGGGAAACATGGCTAATCTCACGGAATGACCGGCCGGGTCATTACATCCTCCCCTTCTTAAACAGGCGTTCATCCTCGAACGGGTCTAGAAACATACCTGGAGTCTCGAATAAGTGAGAATATATGCTCCGCATCTCCCGTTCGGTGTCCCAGGTGGCATCCTCCACCGGCTGCCCTCTTCGCTGAACCTTCACTAAAGCTATATCCTTAGACCTCAGCTTTTTGACCTGATGACCCAAAATAGCCACTGGCTCCACCTCATATGACATATCACCCTCAAGCTGAACTGTGCTGAAGTCCAAAACATGAGACGGGTCACCAACATACTTTTGGAGCATCGAAACATGGAACACCGGATGAATACTCGATAAGCTGGGAGGCAAGGCAAGTCTATAATCCACCTCCCCAATCCTCTGAAGCACCTCAAATGACCCAATGAACCGGGGACTTAGCTTTCCCCTCTTCCCGAACCTCATAACACCCTTCATAGGTGACACCTTCAGCAGCACCTTCTCCTCAACCATGAAAGACACATCTCACACCTTCCGATCCGCATAACTCTTCTGCCTAGACTGCACCGTGCGAAGCTGCTCCTGAATAAAGTTCACCTTACCCAACCCATCCTGAACCAAGTCTGTGCCTAATAGCATAGCCTCGCGCGGCTCGAACCAACCAACCGGAGATCTGCACCTCCTACCTTTAAAGCCTCATACGGAGCCCTCTAGATACTCGACTGATAACTATTATCATATGCAAACTACGAGAGTGGCAGAAATTGGTCACATGAACCCCCAAAATCAATGACACAGGCACGCAACATATCTTCCAAAATCTGAATAGTACGCTCTGACTGCCCATCGGACTGAGGATGAAACAATGTGCTCAACTCAACCTGAGTACCTAACTCTCTCTGTACGGCTCTCCAAAACTGAGATGTGAACTGAGTACCTCTGTCAGAAATGATAGAAACTGGAACCCCATGCAATCGGACAATCTCCCTGATATAAATCTCAGCTAACTGCTCCGAAGAATAAGTAGCACCAACAGGAATGAAGTGCGCGGACTTGATCAGCCGATCCACGATAACCCATATAGCATCAAACCTCCTCGAAGTTCGTGGGACCCCAACTACAAAGTCCATGGTGATTCGCTCCCACTTCACTCCGGAACATCTAATCTCTGAAGCAATCCACCCAGTCTCTGGTGCTCATACTTGACCTGTTGACAGTTGAGACACCGAGCCACGAACTCAACAATATCCCTCTTCATCCGCCTCCACTAATAATGTTGTCTCATATCCTGATACATCTTTGTGGCACCCGGATGGATGGAATACCGCGAACTATGGGCCTCTGCTAGAATCAAAATCTCAAAGTCCATCCATATTGGGCACGCGAATCCGGCCTTGTATCCTCATGACCCCATCATCACCAATAACCACATCCATGGCATCACCGCGGCGTGATCATCATACTGGCGTGCTCTAATCTGATCATAAAGAGAAGACCTGGAGGCTACACGAGCCAATACCCGCGGGGACTCTAATAGATCCAATCTCACCATCTGACCCGCTAAAGCATGAACATCAAGTGGTAAAGTTCGCTCTGCTGGTGGAAGGTAGGCTAGACTCCCCAAGCTCTCCGCTCTGCGACTCAAGGCATCGGCCACTACATTGGCCTTCCTCGGATGATATAGAATAGTGAGGTCATAATCCTTGAAAAGCTCCAACCATCTCCTCTCACGTAAATTCATATCCTTCTTCTTAAGCAGATGCTGCAAGCTACGGTGATCAGTGAAGATCTCACAATGCACTCCATACAAATAATGATGCCAAATCTTCAAGGCGTGGACAATAGCTGCTAGTTCAAGATCGTGCACTGGATAATTCTTCTCGTGCACCTTCAACTATCTGGACGCATAGGCAATTAACCTACCGTCCTGCATCAAAATCGCTCCAAGGCCAACTCTCGAGGCAGTAAACTGTATAAGAACCTGAACTCGTAGGCAAAACCAATACCGGAGCTGTCGTCAAAGCTGACTTGAGCCTCTGAAAGCTCTCCTCACACTCCTCAATCCACCTGAACTGAGCACCCTGCTGGGTCAGTCTGGTCATAGGTGCTGCAATAGATGAATATCCCTCTACAAACAACGATAGTACCCTGCCAAACCAAGGAAACTGCGAATCTCGGTAGCTTATGACGGTCTAAGCCAGTTTTGCACTGCCTCTATCTTCTTTGGATTGACCTGAATACCCTTACTAGACACCACGTGCCCCAAGAACGCTACTAAGTCAAGCCAGAACTCACACTTCAAAAATTTTGCATACAATCTCTTCTCCCTCAAGGTATGAAGCACAACTCTCAAATGCTTCTCATGATCCTCCTGAGATTGGGAAAACACCAAGATATCGTCAATAAACACGATGACGAAAGAATCCAGATAAGGCTGGAAGACACTGTGCATCAAGTTCATAAAGGCTACTGGGGCATTGGTCAACCCGAATGACATAACCAGAAACTCATAATGACCATATCTAGTCCTGAGAGCAGTCTTCGGAATGTCTGGCCCCCAAATCTTCAACTGATGATAGTCGAAACTCAAGTCAATCTTAGTAAACACCCTGGCAACCTGCAACTGATCAAAAGAGTCATCAATACGAGGCAATGGATACCGGTTCTTCACCGTAACCCCGTTCAGCTGTCGATAATCAATACACATACGCATAGAACCATCCTTCTTCTTCACAAACAACACCGGTGCACCCCAAGGTGACACACTAGGCCAAATGAACCCCTTATCTAGGAGTTCCTGAAGCTTCTCCTTTAATTCCTTTAGCTTCGCTAGCGCCATACGATAAGGTGGGATAGAAATAGGCTGAGTGCCTGGCACCAGGTCAATACCAAAATCAATGTCCCTATCAGGTGGCATGCCTGGCAGGTCTGTAGGAAACACGTCCGGAAAGTCACGGACCACAGGAACCGAATCAATAGCAGGAGTCTCACCACTGACATCCCTCACAAAGGCCAAATACGACAAACACCCCTTTTCAACCATACGATGAGCCTTCAGGTAGGAAATCACCCTGCTAGGCACATACTCGGAAGAACCTCTCCACTCAACCCTCGGAAATCCTGGCATAGCTAAGGTCACGGTCTTAGCGTGACAATCAAGAATAGCATGACACGGAGATAGCCAATCCATGCCCAATATTACGACAAAATCAACCATGCTAAGTAACAATAGGTCCATTCGAGTCTCCAGACCCCCAATAGATATCACACATGATTGATGCACACGGTCCACAACAATAGTATCGCCCACCGGAGTCGACACATGAACCGATGTAACTAGAGACTCACGGGGCATATCTAGAAAATTGGAAGAATATGATGAAACATAGGAATATGTAGAACCAGGGTCAAATAAATCCAAAGCATCTCGGCGACAGACTGAGACAATACTTGCAATCACTGCATCGGAGGCCATAGCATCTAGCCTGGCTGGAAACGCATACATACGGGCCTGATCTCCACCTGCTCGATCTCCCCCTCTAGGGCGGCCCCTAGCTGACTAACTACCAGCCCTAGCTGTCTGGGCGGGTGGTGAAGTAACTGGAGCTGAAATCGAGGGTTGGTCCCTCTACTAAGAAGAACCACCAGAACGACGGGGACACTGCCTCCACATGAACCCAAACTCTCCGCACTCAAAGCAACTCCCTGGAGATGGAGATAGAAACTGATAGAAACCCCTGGCACCAGAATGGCCACTAGAAGAGTCATGCATAGAGGAACTCTGAACTGGTGGTGCTCGAGCTACACTCTGGGCTGGGAGGGTACCGAATGAAGAACGGCCTAGCCGAGAAGTGCAGGGACTATGCCCCGAAGATGCACCACTATAGGCTGGACGGACTGACGGAGGAGGCCTGAATGAACGGCCTCTACCATGCTGAAACTTCCCCCTGGAAGGAGCACCACTAGAGCTACCCGATCCACGAGGCCTCTTGGCCTCCCTCTCCTCCCGCTCCTGGCGGCGAACTGACTCAATATCTCGAGCAATATCAACAACCTACTCGAAGGTAGCATCTAATACTCTCTCCCGAGTCATAAAAAGGCAGAGCTGATAAGTGAGGCCATCCACGAACCTCCTAATCCTCTCCCTATCAGTAGAGACCAACTCGGTGGCATGAAAAGCCAACACTGAAAACTACATCTCACACTGCATCACTGATAGCTCCCCCTGACACAGCTGCTCAAAGTGCCTGCGATGCTCTTCCCTGTGAGACTGGGGCACATACTTCTCCAAGAAGATAGTGGAGAACTGATGCTAGGTGAGGGGTGCTGAACCAACAGGCTTACGCCTCTCGAAAGACTCCCATCAAGTGAAAGTAGCACCAGAAAACTAAAAAGTAGCAAATGAGACCCCACTGGTCTCCAGAATCCCCGCAGTACGCAGCATCCTCTAACACTTATCCAGAAAACCCTGGGCATCCTCGCTCTCATCACCACTAAATGTCGGAGGCTAAAGTCTACTAAATCTCTCCAGTCTACGCTGCTCATCCTCTGGCATACCTGGAACCACGAAGTCCTGAACTGGAGCAACCGGCTGGGATGGAACCACCCCCGGTGTCTGATGGCCCTGAGTAACCTGCTCAGGTGTCCGGGCAACTGGAATATGACTGCCTTCCCCGGCCTGAGAAGAAGCGGCAACTGCCTGAGTAAGGGTGGTACATACAGTCAAGATTTGAGCCAAGGTCTCATGAAGACCCGGAATAACAATAGGCGCTGCCGGTGCCTGAGCCTGTCCGGCTGGAGCATCTGCGGTGGGAGCCTGATCCTAAATGGTAGGGGGGTCAACTAGTACTTCCCTGGCTGTTGCACGGGTTGGCCCCTACCTCTACCACGGCCTCGACTGCGGCCTCGACCTCTCGCTGGTCTAGCTAGTGGTTAATTACCATGATCGGTAGCGCGAGTCCTCACTATCTGTGAGAGAATGAAACAACAAAAGTTTAGATTTCCAGAGTTAACAAAATGGAACGACATAATTCAAGAAAAATGAGATTGTTCCTAAGGGTTCTGCAGCCTCTCGAAGATAAGTACAGACGTCTCCATACCGATCCGCGAGACTCTACTAAACCTACTCATGACCGTTGAGCCCTATGCAACCTAGGCTCTGATACCAACTTGTCACGACCCTAAATCCTAACCGGTCGTGATGACGCCTATCGTGGAACTAGGCTAGCCAACAATCACATATTTATAGCTTCTTTCCAAAATTTCCAATTCACTTCCCACATTTCATAAATGTATATAAATTACTGAATCTATTAAGTAAAACAAACGATTAAACAGTATAAAAACCATCCCCAAGATCCAGAGTCAACATGTCATGAGCATCTAAGGAATATACCAAAAAGTCTACTATTATAATACAAAACCTCGGAACGAAGAACTAGGTGAAAAATAAGAAAGGGAAAAAAGATATGTTGCGGACGCTGAACAACTACCTCTATGTCCCGACTCCGGCTCCGCACGGAAATAGATGACTAACGCTCGGTATCAGCACCTCTATCTGCACACAGGGGTGCAGGGATTAATGTGAGTACGCCAACTCAATAGTAATGGAAATAAATCAAGTCTTAAGCAGTAAGAAACACATAAAATCAAATCATCAGTTCACAATAAGCATAGCCTTTCTTTCCAGCAGTATATACATATATATAAGAAATAAACATGCCTTAAAAGCCAACTTCAGTAAAATCCTTTGAAAAAGGTATTTTCCAACAATTTCAGAAATAAAAATACCCAAAGAATTTAGTGAAAAATGAAATAAATCATAAGTAGCCCCTCGGGCTAGAACATTAATCATAAATCGCCTCTCGAGCAGAAAATCACTCAGCATACCTCACAGTCACTCAGTATCAGCCCATCGGGCAACCTCACTGTCACTCATGCCTCCCAATCACTCGTCACTCGTCACTCGGCACTCGGCACTCGGCACTCGCACTCAGTAGGTACCTGCACTTACTGGGGGTGTGTACAGACTCCGGAGGGTCTCCTTTAGCCCAAGCGCTAATATCAAGCCACCTCGAGGCATATCATATCCTCACAATCAAGCCCTCGGCCTCACTCATTCAGCAACTCTCAAAAGCCCCTCGGGCGTATCGGTAAAACGGGGTACTCGACCCAAAACATCATTTTATAACTCAAAGTAGTGTAAATAAGGTTGAGTTTCGAAATCAGATAAACATAACATGACTGAGTGTAAATCATAAGTCAACACAGTGAGGAAAATAGTAGTAAAATGCCCCCAAGGGTCTAAAAAAGTCGGCACGAGGCCCCAAATATAACAATAGTTTTAGAACAAAATTAACATATGGTTTAGAGTAAAATTCGCAGCTCAATAGTTGCCACGGAGAGGACCAAGTCCAAATCTAGAAATCATTGCCCGCCACACACTCGCCATCCGGCGTGTGCACCACTCTAAAAGTAGTGAGGAATACAAAGTCCGGGGTTTCATTCCCTCAGGACAAGATTTATAGCCATTATACCTCCACTCGGGCCATAATACTAATCCGCGATGCTCTCGCCCCTCGAATCGGCTCCCGATTGCTCCGAATCAAAACAAAACTATATTAACATCATCAATATACACTAAATGAACAAGGCTCAAACAAAAACTAGCAATTTTAAGCACAATTCTTAAAATTGGCCAAACCCGAGCCCCGGGCCCACGTCTTGGAATTCGATAAAAATCACGTCACAAGAATCCTTATCCCTTCCCGAGTCTATACATACAAAATGCATCAAAATCTGACTACAAACAACTCCTAAATTCCTTAATTACAAGTCACAATTTCCCAAGCCCTAAACCCCCAATTTATGCCATTTAATCCACAAATTCCAAGCCTAATCCGTCACATGATAATATAGAATCGAGTTTATAGTCCGAAAAACTTACCTCCACTGAAGACTCTCGAAATCCTCCTTCAAATTGCTCCCAAATTGGCTCAACCCGCATGCAAAATGAAGAAAAATGCCAAAATTTCGCGGAGGCACCTATTTATACATCCTGCCTAGTTAATCCGTACCTGCAACCCATACTTCGCACCTGCGGTCCCAAATGCGCACCTGCACAATTCCACTAAAAGTCCACATTCCGCACTTGCGACTCCTTTTCCGCACCTGCGACTTCGCAGGTGCGGTCCCACGTCCGCATCTGCGGTCCCATACTAAGCTGCCCAAATTCCGCATCTGCGGATTCCTTTCCACTTCTGCGGGCCCGCACCTGCGGCTTCCCATCCGCAGGTGCGGCCACACCAGTAAAATGACACCAGCAGCAACTTTGTTGTAAATTCCTAAGTCCAAACCTCCGTTTACCACCCGAAATCAATCCGGAGCCCCTCGGGGCCCCAACTAAACATACCAACACATCCCATAACCTCATTTGAACTTAGTCGAGCGTTCGAAACACCAAAAACAACGCAAAACACCAAAATCACATCGAATTCAAGCCTATGAACTTTGAAACTTCTAAATTTCATCAAGGATGCCGAAACCATCCAAAAAACATCGATTGACCTGAAAATGTGCGCACATGTCCAAAATGACATCACAAACTTTCTCCAACTTCCGGAATTCCATTCTGACCCCGATACCCTATTTCTCCTGCCGACCGAAAATCGCCAAAAACTAACTTTTGCCAATTCAAGCCAAATTCTACACCGGACATCAAAACTTCATTCCGAGCACACTCTTAAGTCCCAAGTCACCTAACGAAGCTATCTGCGCCATAAAATCTACATTCCGAGATCGATTACCAATAAGTTAACTCCCAGTTGACTTTCCCAACTATTAAGCCAATTTGACAAACTAAGTGTCTTAACTCTCACCATGACCACTCTGAACCCGAACCAACCGATCCAATACATCAAAAATAGGCTAAGCAACATATGATAAAGCAGAAATGAGTGAAACAGGGCTAATCCCACGGAACGACCGGTCGGGTCATTACAAAAATCATGGTAAATCATTGTATACTTGTAAGAACTCACGAGACGGTGACTGGAAGCCGTGAGTTTGAGTTATTCACTTGTAGCGGACTATTTTGTGTACTATTTTGTGTTGTTGTTGGGCTACATGTTTTAGTACTGTTTTGTGGAGTATTGGAGGAGGAAGGGTGTGGAGAAACACCACATAAATGAAGGGTGGTGGGCTGGTCGTTCGTCGTAACATTTTTGGGTCGTTTGACACTACTATGGTGGTCGTTTTGTGTATGAAGATATTGGGGTGTGTTGGGCTGTTTCGTAGTATTTTATGGTGTATATAAGGATGGAAAATAATGTATATATGTTGTTGTTGTTGTTGTTTTCTTGTGTTGTTGGTATTATCTTGAATATGGAGGAAGTAAGGATTATAGGGGAGATGATGCCCGTTTTAATACAAAATAAGCATGTCATTCATTATGGGATTGTTGTAATTTTCGTAACTTAATGATAGTATTATTATCGTTGTTGTAGATTAAGGTGAGAAGAGGCGAGTTTAGCCTGGTGATTGGTAATATTGTGATAAGGTATGTTAAGGCTAAACCTTTCTTTCATTTTGACATGATCTAGTAACTACATGTGTTTGATAACGAGACATAAAGAGAAGTTCATATTCCTGAATTTATATACATTTTCCTAGTCTCATAAGTTACATCATTCTCCCTTATCGGGACTTCATATTCAGTTTAGTTTTGTCTTATTTCAGCCAAGAGAGCAGAGAGTCTATATATATGTATGTATGTATATATATATATATATATATATACACACACACACAATATTACAGTATTTTCACCACCATCGAGCTATAATCGATGGGCAGGCCCCTATTGGGCAACCTCTGATCAGATGGTGAGTTACATATCGAGCCTACTGTGGCTGCACCTATGAGCGAGCCCAGAATGGCCGAGATACAGAGCCTAGTATGGCCGAGCGACTATAAGCAAGCCTACTACCGCAGAGCAGTTACACATATCGAGCCTTATAAGGTCGGACAACTATTTTACTTACTATATTGAGAGAGCTAAGCCAGTATCAGCAGGTAAACATATCTTCATATTGTCTTTGACTCCTAGTTACTTTCAGTTATTATATTATCAGTTCAGTTTCAGCTTTTAGTTATTTTGTTGTCTTACACACTTGGTACATTATTTCGTACTGACGTCCCTTTTGCCGGGGACGCTGCATTTCATGCATGCAGGTCCTCATTGACAGTAGGACAGACCCTCCCAGCAAACAGAGTCAAACATCAGCTTGGTTGGTAAGCTCCACTTCCTCGGAGTTACCAGGTCTAGACCTTAGAGTCCATTTTCATATATACAGATTTGATGGGTAGGTCGAGGCCCTGTCCTGACCATGGTACAATTCAGTTATCTATAGAGGCTTGTAGACGAGTCCTGTATATTTTGTATAGCAGTAGATGTTCATGGTGGCTTCGTCGGCCTGCGCAATTATACATATCAGATTTTGGGTATGTTTACCCCTCATATGAGATAGACGTTATTTTAAGATGATTCAGAATATGGCCTCATCGACCTAAGTTGAGTGTTACGCCTCTTGAGGTTTGGGGCGTGGGGGCGTGACAGGTGTGTTGTGCACCACACTTATAAGCAGGAGGCTACATGACATTTAGGACTATCACTATTTCTTCTTACTCTAGATCCTGTGGTAGAGCTCAGTTGTAAGAATTCAAAGATGGATTTTTTTACCTGCCTTAGCTAAGAGTACTCTTGCTTCTAAGGAATGAACCACCCTAAATGAATTTTTAAAATTTTAATTTAATATATAAAGATATATGTAGTAAATGAAAGTTTGATAAGTAGCCCAATGAGCAAGAGGTTAATAATACTAAAGGAAATACAAACTCTTACTTCAACAACCCAGTACCACCTTCTCTTAAGAAGTAAAAAAGAGTTTTAACTATAATTTCTTTACCATATATCATACATATTTATTCCCTTTATAGAAATTATAGTTTGTATCCTTTTTATTCTATTTGTGCCTGTATGCATGTAAAATTTATCGAATTCAAATTCAACAAATAATATGGATTATATTTTAAATATAATAGTCCAAATAAATATAATGGGCTAATAGAATTGGAGAAATTATATAAGTCCAATGTTACTAGATAAATAAGTTAAGAACCCATCGAGCTACGAATGATGGGCCCACTTTATTAAGCTCAAGATTTCATCTTCATAGAGATTCAGTTTGATGCCACGTGTAAAAATGAAAGAGGAATGCTAAGTCAAATTAAAAGGCCAATGAAACTATGTCACACGTGCAAGTGACATGTTCTGGCCAATCAAATGCGGCGTTGACACGCTTTAATATGATTGGTCGGAAAGAGTTTGGTCTCATCATAACTCTTCTCTCCTACAACTTTAAATAGGAGTCTTGTAACTCAAAAAAGACACCAGAAATCATAACAAAGAAGCAAGGAAGAGCTCGTGAATCAAATGCCACAAAATCTCTACAAGCTTCAACCAAACAAGTTTAAGTTCAAGCTCAAGAACGAAGAGCAAATCAAGGTTCAAGGAGTACGATTTCAAATCAAAGTTCGGGCTAGTTGATTCAAGATCATCGTTCGTGGAAACAAATAGAAATTCAAGAGCAAGCACAAAGTCCTTTGAATTTATCTTAGAAAAGAACAATCAGAGGATTCATAGAGATTTTACTTTCATATCACTTGAAATCAAATACTACGTGTTGCACTCTATTTTGCACGAGTCAAAATAAGATTCAACTAGTGGTTTCCCTGTTGTTGATGAAAAAGAGTGGCCACCTAATATTTAAAGATATACCAGGGTACCTATTTATTGATCAGATTGTTATCATATTGGTCTGCTAACCTGTGAGATTTGGATAAGGGTTCTTGTTCTTCTAAGGGAAATGTGTTAGGTACCCCCTAAAATCTACCTGAGGTAGCTCCATAGGACTTAGACTAGGTTTAGGGAATTAGATGTCTATATTCTACTTAGTTTAGTGCTTAAAATTTCGTGGCTTACTCTATGTCTTGTCTTTGAAGGTCTATTTGAAATAAAGTAGCATATGTACTTTGGAAAGAGAACATAGGTTTAATTTGTAAAACTCTTTTAAAAATATTTACAAGGTTAAAAAAAGGTTTGTAAATATTGCTATGTTTTGAATGTTTCGCCTTTATAAAATAACATGGTCGTTCGTGTATATCTAGTGAAGTGAAAGACTATTAGGAAATAGGTCTTGGATATACCTTTGAAAGTTGATTTCATTTGTGTAGCCTTGTTTTGGAGAAAACTCATTTGGTTAGAAAAAGGAAATGCTTCTCTATGCATGTATCTCAAGTACGCATGTAAAATGCAATGCATCTCAGTGATGAACTCATGCACTCACACTCTCAGAGTACTTAATCTCGCTGTCTTACACTTTCTACTCATAATGCTCAATCACTCGACACACTCAGTCACTCAGTGCTATATAGGGCAGATGCCCAAACATAATAACTGCTAGCAACTGCGCACATTATGAATGTGCAGACTCCAGAGGGGCCGATCCATCCCAAGCACTATATGTAACGACCCAGCTGGTCGTTCCGTGATATTAACCCCATTTTCCCCATTTTTGCTTTATCATATATTGCTTAGCCTGTTTATGTTGTGTTGGGTCAGTTGGTTTGGGTTCGGAGTGGTCATGGTGAGAATTGAGGCACTTAATCTCTTAAAGTAGCCTAATAGTTGAAAAAGTCAACTGAGAGTTAACTTATTAGTAAATGACCTCGGAATGCAGTTTTTTGTGGCTCGGATAGCTTCGTTAGGTGATTTGGGACTTAGGAGTGTATTCGGAATAAATTTTTGATGTCCGGTGTAGAATAAGGCTTGAATTGGCGAAAGTTAGTTTTTGGCGATTTTCGGTCGGCAGTGGAAAATAGGCTATCAGGGTCGGAAAGGAATTCCGGAAGTTGCAACAGGTCTGTAATGTCATTTTGGATATGTGTGCAAATTTTCAAGTCAATCAGATGTTTTTTGGTTGGTTTCGGCATCATTGGCAAAATTTGGATGTTTCAAAGTTCATAGGTTTGAATTTGATGTAATTTTGGTATTTTTGTGTTGTTTTTAGTGTTTTGAAGGCTCGAATAAGTTTGAATGATGCTATGGGGTGTGTTGGTATGTTTGGTTGAGGTTCCGAGGGCCTCGGGTGTGTTTTGATAGGTTAACGGATCAAGTTTGGATGTTGGAAGTTGCAAATTTTGCTGGTGTTCTATTCTGGTGTCCTTATATGTGATCGCGTGGTTAAGAATGCGATCGCATAGGCTTATTGGGGGCAGCATGGGTTTTATGCAGTGCGATCGCGTGGGTGGAGGCCGCGATCGCGTAGAGTGGGTTCTGTGTGCAGTGCGATCGTGTGGGTAAGGTCCACGATCGCATAGGGTGTTCTGAGGAACGTGAGGGGTTGGGTGTTTGAGCTATGCGAACGCGTGTGTTTTTATGCGAACGCATTGAGAGGGATGGTATGTGCATCGTGAACGCATCACTGGGAATGCGATTGCACTGAGGAAAATAAATGGTTGGGCAGAATGTTTTAAAGACCATTTGTGCGAGATTAGCACATTTCTTTCCTCCATTTGTGAACGAGTTGAGAGCTATTTGAGAGGGATTTGAAGGGGAAATCAAGGGAATCACTTGGAGGTAAGGTTTTCAACTTCATAGATCATTTATATGACGTTTTCTAAGTAATTAAACCGGAAAATTTGTAGGAATTAAACCCAAATTTGGGGAAGAAGGTGCATGAAAATTGGGATTTTCTTTTGAGGATTTGAGTGGGCAATTGTGGTCCGATTTTAGTGTTCTTGGTATGTATTGAATCATGGGAGGACGAGGATTCTAGTGGTGTTAATTTTATCGAATTCCGAGACGTGGGCCCGGGGCTCGGGTTTGGCCGAAATTCGAGATTTTTGTATAAATTGATAGTTTTTGATTGGGTTGTGTTCCTTTACATATATTGATGATGTTAAACTAGTTTTGGTTAGATTCGGAACAAACAGGAGCCAATTTGAGGGGCAAGAGCATCGCGGATTAGTGTTGTGGCCCGGTGGAGGTAAGTAATGGTTATAAATCTTGTCGTGAGGGTATGAAACCCCGGACTCCATATTTCTCACTGTTTTTAGAATGGCACACATATCGGATGACGAGTATGTGGCGCACACTGATTTTTGGATTGGACTTGGTCCTCTCCACGGCAACTATTGAGTTGCGTATGTACTCTAAAAACTTTATTCTAAAGACTATTGTTATATTTGGGCTATAAGCCATGTTTGGGGCCTCGTGCCAACTTGCTTAGACCCTTGGGGGCTTTTTACTGCTATTTCCTCACTGTTTATTGATGATTTACACTCAGTCACATTGTGCTTACTGTTTTCGAAACTCAGCCTGGTTTACACTATTTTAAGATATAAAATGATGTTTTGGGTCGAGTACCCCATTTTACTGATACGCCCGAGGGGCTTTTGAGAGGTTCTGACTAAGTGAGGCCGAGGGCCTCATTGTGAGGATATGATACGCTACGAGGTGGCTTGATATTAGCGCTTGGGCTGAAGGAGCCCCTCCAGAGTCTGTACACACCCTTAGTGAGCGCAGGTACCTACTGAGTGACGAGTGTCGGGTGACGAGTGATGAGTGATTGGGAGGCATGAGTGATAGTGAGGTTGCCCGAGGGGCTGATACTGAGTTGGCATACTCACATTACTCCCCACACCCCTGTGTGCAGATTCAGGTGTAGATACCGAGCATTAGCTATCTATTTCGTGCGGAGCCGGATTTGGGGATATAGAGGTAGCTATTCAGCATCCGCAGTATCTCTATTTTCCCTTATTTTGTTATATCTAGCTATTCGTTCTGAGGTTTTGTATTGTAATAGTATACCTTTTGGTATATTTTTCTTAGATGCTCATGACATGTTGACTCCGAGTTTTGGGGGTTGGTTGGAATTTTTGTCTGTTTATTTTGCCTAATGGATTTAGTAAATTCTATATACTTTATGAAATGCTTGCAACTGGTTGGTATTTTGGAAAGAAACTGTAAATATGTGATTATTGGCTAGCCTAGTTCCACGATAGACGCCATCTCGGTCAGAGTCTGTACACACCCCCAAATTACAGATGCTTCATTCGAGCAGGTTGTTGACATTGCTCGAGATATTGAGTCAGTTCGCCACCCGGAGCGGGAGGAGAGGGAGGCCAAGAGGCCTCGTGGATCGGGAAGTTCTAGTGGTACTCCCTACAGGGGGCAGTTTCAGCATGGTAGAGGCCGTTCATTCAGGCCTCCTTAGTCAGTATGCCCAGCTTATGGTGGTGCATCTTCGGGGCATGGTCCCCGTGGTTCTCAGCCAGGCCGTACTTCATTTGGTTCCCTCCCAGCTTAGAGTGCAGCTCGAGCACCACCAGTTTAGAGTTCTTCTATGCATGAGTCTTCCAGTGGCCGTTCTGGTGCCAGGGGTTTCTATCAGTCCTCGCCTCCAGCTCTAGGGAGTTGTTTTGAGTGTGGAGAGTTTGGGCACATGTGGAGGAAGTTTCCCCGTCGTCCCGGTGGTTCTTCTCAGCAGAGGGGCCAGCCCTCGACTTCAGCTCCAGTTACTTCACCACCCGCCCAGGCAGCCAGGGGTGGTAGTCAGTCAGCTAGAGGCCGCCCTAGAGGGGGAGGTCGAGCAAGTGGAGGTCAGGCCCGTATGTATGCATTTCGAGCCTGGCCAGATGCTATGGCCTCCGATGCAGTGATCACAGGTATTGTCTCAGTCTGTTGCTGAGATGCTTTGGCTTTATTTGACCCTGTTCTACATATTCCTATGTTTCTTCATATTTTGCCCGTTTTCTGGATATGCCCCGTGAGTTTCTATTTACCTATGTTCATGTGTCGACTTCTGTGGGCGATACTGTTGTTGTAGACCGTTTGTATCAGTCGTGTATGATATCTATTAGGGGTCTGGAGACCCGAGTGGACCTACTGTTAATCAGCATGGTCGATTTTGATGTGATATTGGGCATGGATTGGTTATCTCCGTGTCATGTTGTTCTTGATTGTCACGCTAAGATCGTGACCTTAGCTATGCCAGGATGTCCGAGGGTTGAGTGGAGAGCTTCTTCTGAGTATATGCCTAGTAGGGTGATTTCCTACCTGAAGGCTCAGCGCATGGTTGAGAAAGGGTGTTTATCTTATCTGGCTTTTGTGAGGGATGTCACTGGTAAGACTCCCGCTATTGATTCGGTTATTGTGGTCCGTGACTTCCCGTACGTGTTTCCTGTAGACCTGCCAGGCATGCCACCTGACAGGGACATTGATTTTGGTACTGACTTGGTGTTAGGCACCCATCCTATTTCTATTCCACCTTATCGTATGGAACCATCGGAGCTAAAGGAAGTAAAGGAGCAGCTTCAGGAACTCCTAGATAAGGGGTTCATTCGGCCTAGTGTGTCACCTTGGAGTGCACCGGTGTTATTCGTAAAGAAGAAGGATGGTTCTATGCGAATGTGTATTGATTATCGGCAGCTCAACAGAGTTACGGTGAAGAATCGGTATCCCTTGTCTTGTATAGATGACTTGTTTGATCAGTTGCAGGGTTCTAGGTATTTTCGAAGATTGACTTGCGTTCCGGTTATCATCAGTTGAAGATTCGGGGGCCAAACATCCCGAAGACTGCTTTCAGGACTAGATATGGTCATTATGAGTTCCTGGTTATGTCATTTGGGTTGACCAATGCCCCAGCAGCCTTTATGCACTTGATGTACAGTGTATTTCAGCCTTATCTGGATTCTTTCATCATCGTGTTTATTGACGATATCTTGGTGTATTCCCGATCTCGGGAGGATCATGAGCAGCATTTGAGAGTTGTGCTTCAGACCTTGAGAGAGAAGAGATTGTATGCAAAAATTTTGAAGTGTGAGTTCTGGCTTGATTCAGTAGCATTCTTGGGGCACGTGGTGTCCAGTGAGGGTATTCAGGTTGATCTGAAGAAGGTAGAGGCGGTGCAGAGTTGGCCTAGACCATCATCAGCTACTGAGATTCGCAGTTTCCTTGGTTTGGCAGGGTACTACCGCCGTTTCGTAGAGGGGTTTCATCTATTGAAACACCTATGACCAGACTGACCCAGGGTGCTCAGTTCAGGTGGACTGAGGAGTGTGAGGAGAGCTTCCAGAAGCTCAAGTCAGCTTAGACTACAGCGCCGGTATTGATTTTGCCTACGGGTTCAGGTTCTTATACAGTTTACTGTGATGCCTCGAGAGTTGGCCTTGGAGCGGTTTTGATGTAGGACGGTAGGGTGAGTGCCTACGCGTCCAGACAGTTGAAGCTGCACAAGAAGAATTATCCAGTGCACGATCTTGAGCTAGCAGCTATTGTTCACGCCTTGAAGATTTGGCGTCATTATTTGTATGGAGTGCATTGTGAGATTTTCACTGATCACCGTAGTTTGCAGCATTTGCTTAAGTAGAAGGATCTGAATCTGCGTCAGAGGAGGTAGTTGGATCTTCTCAAGGATTATGACCTCACTATTTTATATCATCCAGGGAAGGCCAATGTAGTGGATGATGCCCTGAGTCGCAGAGCGGAGAGTTTGGGGAGTCTAGCCTACCTTCCAGTAGCTTAGCGGCCATTAGCCCTTGATGTTCAGGCTTTAGCGGGTCAGTTGGTGAGATTGGAGCTATTAGAGCCCCCACGGGTATTGGCTTGTGTAGCCTCCAGGTCTTCTCTTTACGATCAGATTAGAGCATGCTAGTTATGATGATCCACATTTGCTTGTTCTTCAGGACACGGTCCGTCGTAGTGATGCCAGGGATGTGGTTATTGGTGATGATGGGGTCATGAGGATGCAGGGCCGGATTTGCGTGCCCAATGTAGATGGGCTTCGAGATTTGATTCTAGCTGAGGCCCATAGTTCGCGGTATTCCATCCATCCGGGTGCCGCAAAGATGTATCAGGATTTGAGGCAGCATTATTGGTGGAGGCGGATGAAAAAAGATATTGTTGAGTTTGTGGCTCGGTGTCTCAACTGTCAACAGGTTAAGTATGAGCACCTGAGACCAGGTGGATTGCTTCAGAGATTTGATATTCTGGAATGAAAGTGGGAGAGGATCACCATAGACTTCGTAGTTGGACTCCCACGGACTTCGAGGAGGTTTAATGCTATATGGGTTATTGTGGATCGGCTGACCAAGTCCGCGCACTTCATTCCTGTTGGTACTACTTATTCTTCGGAGCTGTTAACTGAGATTTACATCAGGGAGATTGTCCGATTGCATGGGGTTCCAGTTTCTATCATTTCTGACAGAGGTACTCATTTCACATCTCAGTTTTGGAGAGCCTTACAGAGAGAGTTGGGTACTCAGGTCGAGTTGAGCACAACGTTTCATCCTCAGACCGACGGGCAGTCGGAGCGTATCATTCATATTTTGGAGGATATGTTGTATGCATGTGTCATTGATTTTGGGGGTTCATGGGACCAGTTTCTGCTACTCGCGGATTTTGCATATAATAACAGTTATGAGTCGAGTATCCAGATGGCTCTGTATGAGGCTTTATATGGTAGGAGTTGTAGATCTCCGGTTGGTTGGTTTGAGCCGGGCGAGGCTAGACTATTGGGCACAGACTTGGTTCAGCATGCGTTGGGTAAGGCAAAGTTGATTCAGGAGCGGCTTCGCACGGTGCAGTCTAGGCAGAAAAGCTATGCGGAGCGGAAGGTCCGGGATGTGTCTTTCATGGCTAGGGATAAGTTGTTGCTGAAGGTGTCACCCATGAAGGGTGTTATGCAGTTCAGGAAGAGGGGAAAGCTGAGTCCCATGTTCATTGGGCCATTTGAGGTGCTTCAGAGGATTGGGGAGGTGGCTTATAGACTTGCCTTGCCTCCCAGCTTGGCGAGTATTCATCTGGTGTTCCATGTTTCGATGCTCCGGAAGTATGTTGGTGACCCGTCTCATGTTTTGGACTTCAGTTCAAGGGGTATATGTCATATGAGGTAGAGCCAGTGGCTATTTTGGGTCGACACGTCAGAAATATGAGGTCTAAGGATATAGGTTCAGTGGAGAGGGAAGCCGGTGGAGGATGCCACCTGGGAGACCGAGCGGGAGATGCGGGACAGATATCCTCACTTATTCGAAACTCGGGGGAGGATGTAACAACCTGACCGGTCGTTCCATGAGATTAACCCCATTTTCCCCATTTCTGATTTATCATATATTTATTAGCCTGTTTATGTTTTGTTGGATCAGTTGGTTTGGGTTCGGAGTGGTCATGGTGAGAATTGAGGCACTTAGTCTCTTAAAGTAGCCTAATAGTTGAAAAAGTCAACTGAGAGTTGACTTATTGGTAAACGACCTTGGAATACAGATTTTATGGCTCGGATAGCTTTGTTAGGTGATTTGGGACTTAGGAGTGTGTTCGGAATGAAGTTTTGATGTCCGGTGTAGAATTAGGCTTGAATTGGCGAAAGTTAGTTTTTAGCGATTTCCGGTCGGCAGTGGAAAATAGGCTATCAGGGTCGGAAAGGAATTCTGGAAGTTGGAACAAGTATGTAATGTCATTTTGGATATGTGTGCAAATTTTCAGGTCAATCGGATGTGTTTTGGATGATTTCGGCATCATTGGCGAAATTTGGAAGTTTCAAAGTTCATAGGTTTGAATTTGATGTAATTTTGGTATTTTTGTGTTGTTTTTGGTGTTTCGAAGGCTCGACTAAGTTTGAATGATGCTATGGGGTGTGTTGGTATGTTTGGTTGAGGTCCCGAGAGCCTCGGGTGTGTTTTGACAGGTTAACGGATCAAGTTTGGATGTTGGAAGTTGCAAATTCTGCTGGTGTTCTATTCTGGTGTCCTTCAATGCGATCGCGTGGGTAAGAATCCGATCGCATAGGCTTGTTGAGGGCATCATGGGTTTTATGCAGTGCGATCGAGTGGGTGGAGTCCGCGATCGCGTAGAGTGGGTTCTATGTGCAGTGTGATCGCGTAGGTAAGGTCCGCGATTGCATAGGGTGTTCTGAGGCGCGTGAGGGGTTGGGTGTTTGAGCTATGCGAACGCGTGTGTTTTTATGCGAACGCATTGAGAGGGCTGGTCTGTGCATCACGAACGCATCGCTAGGAATTCGATCGCACTGAGGAAAATAAATGGTTGGGCCGCATGTTCTAAAGGCCATTTGTGCGAGATTAGCTCATTTCTTTCCTCCATTTGTGAATGAGTTGAGAGCTATTTGAGAGGGATTTGAAGGGGAAATCAAGGGAATCACTTGGAGGTAAGGTTTTCAACTTCATAACTCATTTATATGTCATTTTCTAAGTAATTAAACCGGAAAATTTGTTGGACTTAAACCCAAATTTGGGGAAGAAGGTGCATGGAAATTGGGATTTTCTTTTGAGGATTTGAGTGGGAAATTGTGGTCCGATTTTAGTTTTCTTGGTATGTATAGAATCGTGGGAGGACGAGGATTCTAGTGGTGTAAATTTTATCGAATTCCGAGATGTGGGCACAAGGCTCTTGTTTTGCCGAAATTCGAAATTTTTGTATAAATTGATAGTTTTCGATTGGGTTGTGTTCCTTTAGCATATATTGATGATGTTAAACTGGTTTTGTTCAGATTCGGAGAAATCGGGAGCCAATTTGAGGGGAAAGAGCATCGCGGATTAGTGTTGTGGCCCAGTGGAGGTAAGTAATGGTTATAAATCTTTTCCTGAGAGTATGAAACCTCGTACTCCATATTTCTCACTGTTTTTAGAATGGCACACATATCGGATGACGAGTATGTGGCGCACACTGATTTTTGGATTGGACTTGGTCCTCTCCATGGCAACTTGAGTTGCGTATGTACTCTAAAAACTCTGTTCTAAAGACTATTGTTATATTAGGGCTATAAGCCATGTTTGGGGCCTCGTGTCGACTTGTTTAGACCCTTGGGGGCTTTTTACTGCTATTTCCTCACTGTTTATTGATGATTTACACTCAGTCGCATTGTGCTTACTGTTTTCGAAACTCAGCCTGGTTTACACTATTTTAAGATATAAAATGATGTTTTGGGTCGAGTACCCCATTTTACTGATACGCCCGAGGGGCTTTTGAGAGGTTCTGACTAAGTGAGGCCGAAGGTCTGATTGTGA
The DNA here is from genome assembly GCA_005239525.1 of Nicotiana knightiana. Classification (NCBI taxonomy): domain Eukaryota; kingdom Viridiplantae; phylum Streptophyta; class Magnoliopsida; order Solanales; family Solanaceae; genus Nicotiana; species Nicotiana knightiana. Next base: position 32,971 of record ML381718.1, read on the forward strand.
GGATATGATACGCCACGAGGTGGCTTGATATTATCGCTTGGGCTAAAGGAGCCCCTCCAGAGTCTGTACACACCCCCAGTGAGCGCAAGTACCTACTGAGTGCCGAGTGCTGAGTGCCGAATGATGAGTGATTAGGAGGCATGAGTGACAGTGAGGTTGCCCGAGGGGCTGATACTGAGTTGTCGTACTCACATTACTCCCTGCACCCATGTGTGCAGATTCAGGTGAAGATACCGAGCATTAGTTATCTATTCCGTGCGGAGCCGGAGTTCAGGATATAGAGGTAGCTGTTCAGCGTCCGCAGCATCTCTGTTTTCCCTTCTTTTGTTGTATCTAGCTATTCGTTCGGAGGTTTTGTATTATAATAGTATACCTTTTGGCATATTTTTCTTAGATGCTCATGACATGTTGACTCTGGGTTTTGGGGGTTGGTTGGACTGTTTAACTATTTATTTTTCCTAATGGATTTAGTAAATTCTATATAATTTATGAAATGCTTGCAACTGGTTGGGATTTTGGAAAGAAGCTGTAAATATGTGATTATTGGCTAGCCTAGTTCCACGATAGGCGCCATCACAGTCGGTTTAGGATTTGGGGTCGTGACACTATAATAAGCCAAATCCTAGCATGATCCAATAAAACATGATCCGCACGGACAATTCACGTGCTATAGTATCAATATCTAGATCTGCACAGACAACTCACGTGTTATAGTATCAATATCTGGATCTGCACGGACAACTCACGTGCCATAGTATGATCCTCATGGACAACTCATGTGTGCACGGACAACCCACGTGCCATAGTATCATAACCTCACAACCAGGCTTTCGGCCTCACTCAGTCATCAATCTCTCCAGCCTCTCGGGCTCACAACACTCATGCTAAGCAGCCCAAATCAATTATATGAGATGTGACAATATACAATAACAGAGGCAGAGATATGATATGGAATGATGAAATGCGTCTGAGTACATAACTGCATTTAAACAAATAACTCAACATTAAGGAACGACCATTACGGGTCCAAATGGGTGCTAGCATATAGCCTAAGCATGAATTCTAGCATAAATTACAGCTCAAGTGTTCTAGCACATAGTGTAAAGTAAAAATGTTCAAATAAGATGACTACACAGTTCAATGGAATCGACTAAATCACAATTCACACGGTGCACGCCCAGATGCCTGTCACTAGGGGTGTTCATAAAAACCCGAAAAATCGAACCAAATTGACTAAAAACGATACTTTTTAGGTTTGATTTGGTTTTGGTTTTGAATTTTAAAAACTAATCAAATTTGGTTTGGTTTTGGTTTTAATAAAAAAATAATCGAAAAAAACCGAACCAAGTCGACTATAGAAGTAGCTATTTAAATTTATTATTGCACCTATATATATATGTATATTTTTATATAAAGTTTCTAAAATGTTATGGTACAAACTAGTCATTTGCATTTTAAGTCTAGTTCTTTGCTATTACAATAATCTAATTATTTGCCTTTACATTGTAGTTTGATTGGTAGTTTGCTTTTACTAAGTACAAGAATTATTTCATGTTAAAAATAATCGATTTTTAACTGAGTACTTAAACTATTCATCACTATTTTATTCAATTATCATCAATATATCATGGTAAATAATAGATCTCTCAAAGACCAATTGATTTGATAGTGTTATGTTGAAAATGTAGTCATCGGAATATGTGTTTGGTAGTGTATGTCTCATACTTAGGAAAAAAACTAATAAATAACCGAAAAAATCGATTAAAAACTAAACTGCTAAAAACCCGATTTAATTGGTTTGGTTCCAACATTTTAAAAACCGACTTACTTGGTTTGGTTTTTTTATAGGAAAAAATCGATCCAAACCGAACCATGAACACTCCTACCTGTCACCTAGCATGCGCGTCACCTCAATATCAATCACATAATACATAATTCGGGATTTCGTACCCTTAGCATCAAGTTTAGAAATGTTACTTACCTCGAACATGCCAATAATGCTCCAAAAATGCCATCTCGCGCGTACCGACCTTTGAACGGTTTTAAACTAGCCAAAATCAACTCAAGAATATCAAATAATTCCTAAGGAAACGATTTCAAATGATAAAGGTCGAATCTTTAATCAAAACTCCAAAGTCAACCAAAAAGTCAAACTCGGGTCCGCACCTCGAAACACGAAAAACTCACAAAATCCGACAACCCATTTAATTACGAGTCCAACCCTATTAGTTTCACCCAAATATGACTCCGAATAGATGTTCAAAACGCAAAATTCACTCTAAAACTTTGTAGAAAAATCCCCAATTTTCTCTTTAAAATTCACAACCCAATTACCATAAATGAAGATAGATTCACAAAATGTAATCCAAATCAAGTGTAGAATACTTACCCCAATCCACATGGTAATAATCGCCTCAAAAATTGCCCAAATCTGAGCTCCCCAACTCAAAATATGACCAAATGAACAAACCCTCTATATTAAATATTTTTGCTCAGTTATTCTGCCTCGTTTTGTGAGCCAAATGATCTTGAAACTCACTTTTGATGCCTCCAATGGATTCTTTGTAAAATGTCAGTCTAGTTAGGCTTTTGAATTACTCCATTTGACCTTATAATGAAGGAGAAATGTTGGTTTTAATATTTGAAAATAGTGCAGATTTTTATACGAAGTCAGTGGCAATTTCGTAAGTAATTTAAAAAAATCTGGCAACCCAATTCTTAGTAAAATGACCATAAACTCCTCATACGATTTTCAAATTCGATGATTCTTTTTGCTATGACCCCGTAGTTACGATACAAATCTAATGCTTCAATCAAAACAGAAATTGGAGCTCATTTGTTTAATGTGGTACCATTTATGCTTGAAGAAACAACATTGAAACATAAAAAAATGAGTGAAACATAACACGGACCTACTCGAGGCCTCAAATCACGCATAACAACATTGAAACGATGAATCACCTCAAATCAAACTGAATGAACTTTCGAACTTTCGACTTCCAAAAACTCGCGCCGAAACATATCAAATCAACTCGAAATGAACTCAAATTTTACACACAAGCCCCAAATGACATAACGAAGTTATTCCAATTCCTAGAACTACAATCCGAATCTGTTATCCTCAAAGTCAACTATTGGTCGAACTTATGAACTTTCTAAACCTACAAATTTCCAACTTTCGCCAATTAGCGCCGAAATATTTTAGAGATATCCAAATACAAATCCGGGAATATGCCCAAGTTCAAAATCATCATCCGGACCTAGCGGAACCATAAAATCTCCAATCGAGGTCAAATAATAAAAAGTCAAATTTGGTCAACTCTTCCAACTTTAAAGCTTCAATCATGAAATGCATTCTTCCAAATCAATTCCGAATTACCTGAGAAACCAAAACCACTGATACACACAAGTCGTAATACATTGCACGGATCTACTCAATCCCTCAAACAACCGAGCAAAGTACAAATGCTCAAAATGACCGGTCGAGTCGTTACACATCAGCGATGCTATAAGAGGCCTCATAAGAAATAACAAATATTGTGATTAAGAATGTATGAAGACAATGTAATTCCCAATAGATTAAACAAAATTAATGATCACAGTGAAGCCATATTCATTTGCATTAATCCTAAAGAGATTAATAAGTGTTAGTGATTAGGAGCTTAGGGGAAAATCTCATTCATGGACAAGATACCTTTTGGATCCCTCACACTTCAGAGTTCACGAGGGTCTCAGGGACCCTGAGAAATGTTGTTACACCCCATGTTTTCGTACGTGAAAGTATGCCATAAATAAAATTGATGAAAGCTCGGAAATGAGATGTTACATCCCGCATTTTCATATGTTAAAGTTTTATCGTAAGCTAATCGATGTAAGCTCGTGAATGAGATTATTTGGGATTATAAGTATTATGCTATTTCAAATAAGTGGTAAGTAAATTCGTGAAGGTGAGAGGGTAAGCGAATCGAAGAAAATGAGTTTCGTCGAAGTTTGACAATTTGGAGATAAAATTCGGTCCAAGCTATAATACCCGGTATTTATGGACTAATGTCATACAAGGTACCACATGACCATGATAGTAAGGTGTATAAGATATGTTAAAAGTGAGTAGTATTTTAAGTAATTTGAGATAGATCTTAATTATGTGGCTAACTGGATAATTATTGGATTAGTGGGGCATTAACAATGTAATTAGGAAATTGTGGATAGTTATTAGGTGGGGACATCACCCCCCACATAGAAACACGTGGAAAAATATCTAATGGTGACTCTTGATTTTAGGCAACTAAAAAGGAAGGGATTTGGAAATTCATACGAGACCACACAATATAATAGCAACGGCATTTGCAATTCTAAGGGAGTACAGTACAATCTTTCTTAAGAACATCATACGGACTTTTCCCTACTTCGATACGACGTTACGTGTTTCGTCGCAAAAGAAGTGTGTTAGAGGAATTGTCAAGAGAATCAGTCCAGGTATGTTAAGGCTAAACCTTCTTTCTTTTTGGCGTGATCCATACGATACAAACGAAACGAGAAAATGCACAACTTCCATAAATGACTCTATTCATAGAAGTATTAGAGATGCCTGTGTTCTTGAATTCCCATATGTCTTATTATTCTATCGTCTGTTCATGGGTCTCAGAAAATACGTAAATTGATAAAGTTTATTTCATGATATTAATAAGAGGCATAATGGTCTCATGACGTTCCGAAATATTTTATTGACGTACTTCTCATGCATTGCATTCATTTATACATGTACATTGACCTATGACCAGATGTCATTATATACACGTATATATGTATATATATATGTATATGGTATATGGGAAAGGTTACGGCGTTATATATACATCACCACCTGATCAGCTGGTATACGTTGATGATGTTGCCCATAGTGGCCGAGATGATATGATGGGATGCCCTCAGAGGCTTGATGATGTTATGAACGCATATACCCATGCATGGTATGACATTTATACACATATGCATGACATTATAAGTATTAAATGATTCACAAAGCTATTCAGACTTACATGTCGAGTCTTTTACTCCATGTTGCTCTCATGTCTATTATTTACTAATTTTCATTCCTTACATACTCGGTATATTATTTGTACTGACGTCCCTTTTGCCTGGGGACACTGTGTTTCATGCTCGCAAGTCCTGATAGACAGGTCGAGAGTCCTCCAAGTAGGCTATCAACTCAGCGGAAGTTGTTGGTGCATTCCGTTTGTTGTGGCAACCAACATAGTAGCAACAGTACACAGACAGGTCCAGGTATTCATACTTTCCACATAAGCTATATAGAACCCCATTATCAAAGTATAACAGTCATGATTGCATCAAGGAATTTAAAATCACAATCCAAAGAATGTCGGGTGCTACAAGTACTCATAATATATAGTGACATTCACCATGTATCAGAACGCTTTTAAAGGGGACTTAATCATAGATGTAAAACAAACAGAGCCAACCACCAATAGATTAATTTAGGTTTAAGCGCTAAGTCAGGTGATCCAAGGAGTAGAGAGGAAATGTATCTTAACTTCATTAATCCTACTGGTTGATTCAAACTTGCAAGAGTTCATAATTAAATTTACAGTACCTCAACAACTATTAGACTATATTCAGAACAATCAAAGGTTCAAACATTGATCAAATCCTCAACTTTGTCCAGATTTTCTAAAGAGCAACAACATTAACAAAGGTATTTATATGGACAAGGAGGTCAATCTTAATTCTGATCCAATCTAATAATATGATCATTCACCCTTCCAAGTTCACAATCTTAGATTTACATTAAGTCATTAAGAGTCAAAGTGTTCAGCCAAGCATAGTACAATATTCATTCAAACAGGGTAAGCAAATGTTAGTGGGTTTACCTTAAGTTCATAAATAATCACAACTGACTTATGGTCACGACCCAAACCGATGGGCCACGATGGGCACCCGGTACCTTACTCAACCAAGTACCAACGTAATGTATCTTTCTTATTACATCATCATAGGTAAGTGGGCCACAAGGGGCGTCATGAGAAAATCAAAGTAAACATGAGGGAATACCCGACATAGAACGACCCAACCTGATATAGAAACTCATATTTGTGACATACGGGCCTTTAAGGCTCTATTATATACTTAACATATAGGCCAACAAGTCCATACAAGTATCTATATACATGACATCTGTCTACAAGCCTCTAGGAGTACATACTTATCATAAGGGTCGGGATAGGGCCCCGCCATACCAAATAATACACGTCTAAATCATACTAACCAAACAAGCAACTCCGGAGCAAATGGAGCACACCAACATCTTCCGCTGAGCTGATAGCCTACTTGGAGGACTCTCGACCTATCTATCGGGACATGCGGGCATGAAATGCAGCGTCCCCAGGTAAAGGGACGTCAGTATAAATAATGTACCAAGTATGTAAGGAATGAAAATCACTAAATAATAGACAATAGACATGAGAGAGACATGGAGTAAAAGACTCGAAATGTATATCTAAATATCTCTGTGAATCATTTAATATTATAATGTCATGCATATGCATATATGTCACGACCCCAAATCCTAAGCCGGTCGTGATGGCGCCTAACATGGAACTAGACGAGCCAACAATCACATACTGACATAATTTTTTATAATTTCCAAAACGGTTCCGATATTTCATAAATTCTTTTGCTTAAGCAGTTTGAAGCAACAAAATGAATAAAACAGTTTATCCACTGCCCCAAAACCTGGAGTCAACAATCATGAGAATCTACAAGTAGTACAAAATAACCCTACTGTCATAATACATCAAGTCTCGAAACGAGGAACTAGATACAAAACAAGAAATGGGAAAAGATATTATGTGGACGTTGAACAGCTACCTCGAAGTCCCAACTCCGGCTCCACAAGAAGGAAGAGAACTAGCGCTCGGTACTAGCACCTGCATCTGCACACATGGGTGCATGGAGTAATGTGAGTATGCCAACTACGTAGTAATGAAAATAAATCAAGTCTAAGTAGTAAGAAACACATAGGATCAAATCATCAATTTACAATAAGCACAGCCTTTCTTTCCAATAGTGTATACATTAAAAATCAACATGCTTTAAAAGCCAACTTCAGTAAAAAATCCTTTGAAAAGTGTGATTTACAACAATTTCAGAAAAGTACCCAAAAAGTTTAGTGTAAAATGAAATAAATCATAAATAGCCACTCGGCCCAAAACATGTGTCATAAACTGCCCCTTGGGAAAATCATCACTCAAAATCAGTCGCTCAGCATGCCTCGCAATCACTTAGTATCAGCCCCTCGGGCATCCTCACTATCACTCATGCCCCCCAATCACTCGTCACTCGACACTCGGCACTCGGCACTCGCACTCAGTAGGTACTTGCGCTCACTGGGGGTGTGTACAGACTCTGGAGGGGCTCCATCAGCCCAAGCGCTAATATCAAGCCACCTCGTGGCATATTATATCCTTACAATCAGGCCCTCGGCCTCACTCAGTCAGAAACTCTAAAAAAGAAGCCCTTCATGTTATCAGTAAAATGGGGTACTCGGCCCAAAAACATCATTTTATATTGCAAAATAGTGTAAATAAGGCTGAGTTTCGAAGTCAGTTATACATAATATGACTGAGTGTAAATCATAAGTCAACACAGTGAGGAAAAGTAGTAAAATCCCCCAAGGGGTCTAAACAGGTCGGCATAATGCCCCAAACATGGATTACAGCCCAAATATAACAATAATCCGAGAACACGATTTAACATATGATTTAAAAGTAAATACGCAACTCAATAGTTTCCACGAGAAGGACCAAGTCCAAATCCCCAATTAGTGCACGCCAAACACTCGTCATCCAGCATGTGCGTCATTCCAAAAATAGTGAGAAAATATTAAGTCCGGGGTTTCATACCCTCAGGACAAGATTTACAGACATTACTTACCTCAAACCGGCCCAAATACTAATTCGCGATGCTTTTGCCTCTCGAATCGGCTCCCTAAAGCTCCGAGTCTATCAAAATCAGGTTAATATCATCAAAAAATGCTAGAGATAGGCAACCCATTCAAAAATTATCAAAATTAGGCACAATTCCTGAAATTGACCAAACCCGACCCCCTGGCCCACGTCTCGAAATTCCATAAAAATTGTATCACAATAATCCTTATCCTTTCTCGAGTCTATACATGCAAAATGCATCGAAATCCGACTACAATAGCCCCTTCAATTACTCAATTAAAGTCTCAATTCCTCATGCCTAACTTCCCCAATTTTGGGTTTAAATCCAACTAATTTTAGGTTTAATTACTTAGAAAACAACATAGAATCGAGTTATGAATTCAAAAATCTTACCTCCAAGTGTTTCCCCTTTAATTCCCTCTTTAATCTCTCTCAAAAGCTTCAATTCCGTCCAAGAATGGTGAAAAGTGGGCTAAAAATCGCGGATATGGCCATTTAAAGGATACTGCCCAGGCCCCTATTGTTTTTCAAGGCGTTCGCGTTCCAGTACCTATGTTGGCGAAGCACAGACAAAAACCGTCTCTACACGATCACACCATAACCCACGTGTTCGCAATGAAACAACACCCAGCCCCCACACGCGCTTTACTCCCTATGCGATTGCACAAACCTCACACGCGATCGCATAGCACACGCCCCCTAGCCCACGCAATCGCAGCGTCCCCAAACGCGGTCGCATAGAGCAAAAAAACCATGCTGCCTCAGACAAGCCTATGCGATCGCATCCTTAACCTTCGGATCGCATAGAAGAAAAAACAAAACTGAACACCAGCAAAATCTGCAAATTTCCAACATCAAAACTTGATCCGTTAACCTCCTGAAACACACTCGAGGCCCTTGGGACCTCAACCAAACATACCAACATGTCCCATAACCTTATTCAAACTTAGTCGAGCCTTCGAAACACCCAAAAGAATGCCAAAACACCAAAATCACATTGGATTCAAGCCTATGAACTTTGAGATTTCTAAATTTCATCGAAGATGCCGAAACCATCCAAAACACGTCCGATTGACCTGAAATTTTGCACACGCATTCAAAATGACACTATGAACCTGTTCCAACTTCTGGAATTCCATTCCGATCCCGATAGCTAATTTTTCACTGCCGACCGAAAATCACCAAAAACTCAGTTTCGCCAATTCAAGCCTAATTCTACACCGGACATCAAAACCACATTCCGAACACACTCCTAAGCCCAAATAACCTAACGAAGATATCCGAGCCATAAAATCTACATTCTGAGATTTTTTACCAATAAGTTAACTCCCAATTGACTTTTCCAACTATTAAGCCAATTTAAGAGACAAAGGGTCTCAATTCTCACCACGACCACTCTGAACCCGAACCAACCGACCCAACATAAAATAAATAGGCTAAGAAACATATTATAAAGAATAAATAGGGAAAACGAGGCTAATCTCATGGAACGATCGACCGGGTCGTTACATCCTCCCCCTCTTAAACAAACGTTCATCCTCGAACGGGTCTAGAAATATACCTGGAGTCTCAAATAAGTGAGGATATCTGTTCCGCATCTCCCGCTCGGTCTCCCATGTGGCATCATCCACTGGCTATCCTCTCCACTAAACCTTCACTGAAGCTATATCCTTAGACCTCAGCTTTCTAACCTGACGACCCAAAATAGCCACTGGCTCTACCTCATATGACATATCACCCTCGAGCTGAACCGTGATGAAGTCTAAAACATGAGACAGATCACCAACATACTTTTGGAGCATCAAAACATGGAACACCATATGAATACTCGATAAGCTGAGTGGCAAGGCAAGTCTGTAAGCCACCTCTCCAATCCTCGTCAGCACCTTAAATGGACCAATGAACCGGGGACTCATCTTTCCCCTCTTCCCGAACCTCATAACACCCTTCGTGGGTGACACCTTTAACAGCACCTTCTCCCCAACCATGAAAGACACATCTCGGACCTTCCGGTCCGCATAACTCTTCTGCCTAGACTGCACCGTGCGAAGCCTCTCCTGAATCAACTTCACCTTACCCAACGCATCCTGAACCAAGTCTGTGCCCAATAGCCTAGCCTCACCCGGCTCAAGCCAACCAACCGGAGATCTACACCTCCTACCATATAAAGTCTCATATGGAGCCATCTGGATACTCGACTGATAACTATTATTATATGCAAACTTCGCGAGCGGCAGAAATCGGTCCCATGAACTCCTGAAATCAATGACACATGCACACAACATGTCCTCCAGAATCTGAATAGTATGCTCTGACTGCCCATCGGTATGAGGATGAAATGATGTGCTCAACTCAACCTAAGTACCTAACTCCCTCTGCACGGCCCTCCAAAACTCAGATGTGAATTGGGTACCTCTGTCAGAATTGATAGAAACTGGAAAACCATGCAATCGAACAATCTCCCTGATATAAATCTCAGTTAACCGCTCTGAAGAATAAGTAGTACCAACAGGAATGAAGTGCGCGGACTTGGTCAGCCGATCCACAATAAATCATATAGAATCAAACCTCCTCGAAGATCGTGGAAGCCCAACTACAAAGTCCATGATGATCTGCTCCCACTTACACTCCGGAATATCTAACCGCTGATGCAATCCACCCGGTCTCTGGTGCTCATACTTAACATGCTGACAGTTGAGACACCGAGCCACGAACTCAACAATTTCCTTCTTCTTCCGCCTCCACCAATAATGTTGTCTCAGATCCTGATACATCTTCGCGGCACCCGGATGGATGGAATACCGCGAACTATGGGCCTCTGCTAGAATCAACTCTCGGTGCCCATCCACATTGGGCACGCAAATCCGGCCCTGCATCCTCATGACCCCATCATCACCAATAACCACATCACCGACATCACCTCGATGGACCCTGTCCTGAAGAACGAGCAAGTGTGGATCATCATACAGGCGTACTCTAATCTGATCATAAAGAGAAGACTTGTAGGCTACACAAGCCAATACTCGTGGGGGCTCTAATAGATCCAATCTCACTAACTGACCCGCTAAATCCTGAACATCAAGTGCTAAATGTCGCTCTGCCGCTGGTAGATAGGCTAGACTCCCCAAATTCTCTTCTCTGCGACTCAAGGCATCATCCACTACATTGGGCTTCTCCGGATGATATAGGATAGTGAGGTCATAATCCTTGAGAAGCTCCAACCATCTCCTCTGACGCAAATTCAGATCCTTCTGCTTAAGCAGATGCTGCAAACTACGGTGATCAGTGAATATCTCACAATGTACTCCATACAAATAATGGCGCCAAATCTTCAAGGCGTGGACAATGGCTGCTAGCTCAAGATCATGCACTGGATAGTTTTTCTCGTGTACCTTCAACTGTCTGTACGCGTAGGCAATCACCCTATCGTCCTGCATCAAAATCGCTCCACGGCTAACTCTCGAGGCATCACAGTAAACTGTATAAGAACCTGAAACCATAGGCCAAACCAACACCAAAGTTGTAGTCAAAGCTGACTTGAGCTTCTGAAAGCTCTCCTCACACTCCTCCGTCCACCTGAAAGGAGCACCCTTCTGGGTTAGTCTGGCCATAGGTGCTGCAATAGATGAGAATCCCTCTACAAAACGGCGATAGTACCCTGCCAAACCAAGGAAACTGCGAATCTCGGTAGCTGATGACGGTCTATTCCAGCTCTGCACCACCTCTATCTTCTTCGGATCAACCTGAATACCCTCACTGGACACCACGTGCCTCAAGAAAGCTACTGAATCAAGCCAGAACTCACACTTCGAAAATTTGACATACAACCTCTTCTCCCTCCGAGTCTGAAGCACAGTCCTCAAATGCTGCTCATGATCCTTCTGAGATCGGGAATATACCAAGATATCGTCAATAAACACGATGAAGAAGGAGTCAAGATAGGGCCAGAACACACTGTACATCAAGTGCATAAAGGCCGCTGGGGCATTGGTCAGCCCGAATGAGATAACTAGAAACTCATAATGACCATATCTAGTCCTGAAGGCAGTCTTTGGGATGTCGGGCCTCCGAATCTTCAACTGATGATAGCCAGAACGCAAGTCAATCTTGGAAAATACCCTGGCACCCTACAACTGATCAAACAAGTCATCTATGCGAGGCAAGGGATACCGGTTCTTCACTGTAACCTTGTTCAGCTGCCGATAATCAATACACATATGCATAGAACCATCCTTCTTCTTCACAAACAACACCGATGCACCCCAAAGTGACACACTAGGCCGAACGAACCCCTTATCTAGGAGTTCCTGAAGCTGCTCCTTTAATTCCTTCAACTCTGCTAGTGTCATACGATAAGGTGGAATAGAAATAGGCTGAGTGCCTGGAACCAGGTCAATACCAAAATTAATGTCCTTGTCACGTGGCATGCCTGGCAGGTCCGCAGGAAACACGTCCGAAAAATCACGGACCATAGGAACCGAATCAATAGCGGGAGTCTCACCACTGACATCCCTCACAAAAGCCAAATACGATAAACACCCCTTATCTACCATACGCTGGACCTTCAGGTTGGAAATCACCCTACTAGGCAAATACTCAATAGAACCTCTCCACTCAACCCTCGGAAATCCTGGCATAGCTAAGGTCACGGTCTTAGCGTGACAATCAATAACAGCATGACACGGAGATAGCCAGTCCATGCCCAATATCACATCAAAATCAACCATGCTGAGTAACAATAGGTCCACTCGGGTCTCCAGACCCCCAATAGATATCACACATGACCGATACACACGGTCCACAACAATAGTATCGCACACCGGAGTCGACAAATGAACCGATGCAACTAGAGACTCATGGGGCATGTCCAAATAATGGGAAAAATATGAAGAAACATAGGAATACGTATTACCAGGGTCAAATAAAGCCAAAGCATCTCGGCGAGAGACTGAGACAATACTTGTGATCACTGCATCGGAGGCCATAGCATCTGGCCTGGCTGGAAATGCATAGATACGAGCCTGGCTTCCACCTGCACGACCTCCCCCTCTAGGGCGGCCCCTGGCGGTCTGTCCCTACCCCTAGCTGTTTGGGCGGGTGGTGAAGTAACTGGAGCCGAAGTCGAGGGCTGGCCCCACTGTGAAGAACCACCAAAATGACGGGGACACTGTCCCCAGATGTGCCCAAACTCTCCGCACTCGAAATAACTCCCTGGAGCTGGAGACGGGGACTGAGAGGAACCCCTGGCACCAGAATGGCCACTAGAAGAACCATTCATAGAGGAACCCTGAACAGATGGTGCTCGAGCTGCACTCTGGGCTGGAAGGGCACTGAATGAAGAACGGCCCGACTGAGAATTTCGGGGACCATTCTCCGAATATGCACCACTATAGGTTGGGCGGACTGGCTTAGGAGGCCTGAATAAACGGCCTCTACCATGTTGAAACTTTCCTCTGGAAGGAGCACCACTAGAACTACCAGATCCACGAGGCCTCTTGGCCTCCCTCTCTTCTCGCTCCTAGCGGCGAACTGACTCAATATCTCAAGCAATATCAACAACCTTCTCGAAGGTAGCACCTGATACCCTCTCCCTGGTCATCAAAAGGCGGAGCTGATAAGTGAGGCCATCCACGAACCTCCTAATCCTCTCTCTATCAGTAGGGACCAACTCGGTGGCATGACGAGCCAACTCTGAAAACCACATCTCATACTACATCACTGATAGCTCCCCCTGACGCAGCTACTCAAAGTGCCTGCGATACTCCTCCCTGTGAGACTGGGGAACATACTTATCCAAGAAGATAGTGGAGAACTGCTGCCAGGTGAGGGGTGCAGCACCAACAGGCCTATGCCTCTTGAAAGACTCCCACCAAGTAAAATCAGCACCAGAAAACTTAAAAGTATCAAACGATACCCCACTAGTCTCCAGAATCCCAACAGTACGAAGCATCATTTGACACTTATCTAGAAAACCCTGGGCATCCTCGCCCTCAGCACCACTAAATGTCAGAGACTGAAGTCTACTGAATCTCTCCAGCCTACGCTGCGGATCATCTAGCATAGCTGGAACCACGAAGTCCTGAACTGGAGCAACCGGCTGGGCTGGAACTGCCCCTGGTGTCTGAAGGCCCTGAGTAACATGCTCAGGTGTGTGAGCAGCTGGAGTGTGAGTGCCTCCCCCGGCCTGAGAAGTAGCAGCAGTAGTAGATGCAGCAACTGCTTGGGCAAGGCTAGTACATACTGTCAAGATCTGAGATAGGGTCTCCTGAAGACCCGAAATAACAATGGGCATTGCCGGTGCCTGAGCCTATCCCACTGGAATATCTGTGGCGGGAACCTGATCCTGAATGGTAGGTGGACCCTCTGGTACTGTCCCGACTGCTGCACAGGCTGGTCCCCTACCTCTACCACGACCTTGGCCTCTCATTGGTCTAGCTGGTGTCAGGTCACCCTGATTGGTAGCGCGTGTCCTCACCATCTGTGAGAGAATGAAACAACAGTAGTTTAGATTTCTGGATTCAACAAAATGGCACGAAAGAATTCAAGAAAATGAGATTTTGTTTTTCCTAAGGGTTCTGTAGCCTCTCGAAGATAATTACAGACGCCTCTGTACCGATCTGCAAGACTCTACTAAACCTGCTCATGACTATTGAGTCTTATGTAACCTAGGCTCTAATACCAACTTGTCACGACCCCAAATCCTAAGTCGGTCATGATAGCGTCTAACATGGAACTAGGCTAGCCAACAATCACATACTGATATAATATTTTTATAATTTCCAAAATGGTTCTGATATTTGACAAAATTCTTTTGCTTAAGCAGTTTAAAGAAACAAAATGAATAAAACGGTTTATACACTGCCCCAAAACCTGGAGTCAACCGTCATGAGCATCTACGAGTAGTACAAAATAACCCTACTATCATAATACATCAAGTCTCGGAACAAGGAACGAAATACAAAACAAGAAATGGGAAAAGAGATGTTGTGGACGTTGAATAGCTAACTCGAAGTCCCAACTCTGCCTCCACAAGAAGGAAGAGAACTAGCGGCTCGGTACCAGCACTTGTATCTACACAAGGGGTGCAGGGATTAATGTGAGTACGCCAACTCAGTATGATGAAAATAAATCAAGTCTAAGCAGTAAGAAACACATAAGATCAAATTATCAATTTACAATAAGCACAGCCTTTATTCAAACAGTGTATACATTAAATCAACATGCTTTAAAAGCCAACTTCAGTAAAAAATCCTTTGAAAAGTGTGATTTACAACAATTTCAAAAAAATACCCAAAGAGTTTAGTGTAAAATGAAATAAATAATAAATAGTCTCTCGGGCCAAAACATGTGTCATAAATCGCCCCTCGGGAAAATCATCACTCAGAATCAGTCATTCAGCATGCCTCACAATCACTCAGTATCAGCCCCTCGGGCATCCTCACTGTCACTCATGCCTCCCAATCAATCGTCACTCGGCACTCACACTGAGTAGGTACTTGCGCTCACTGGGGTGTGTACAGACTCCGGAGGGGCTCCTTTAGCCCAAGCGCTAATATCAAGCCACCTCGTGGCATATCATATCCTCACAATCAGGCCCTCACCCTCACTCAGTCAGAAACTCTCAAAAAAAATCCCCTCGGGCTATCAGTAAAACGGGGTACTCGACCCAAAAACATCATTTTATATCTCAAAATAGTGTAAATAAGGCTGAGTTCGAAGTCAGTTAAACATAATATGACTGAGTGCAAATCATAAGTCAACAGAGTGACGAAAAGCGGTAAAATCCCCCAAGGGATCTAAACAGTTCAGCACAAGGCCCCAAACAGGGCTTACAACCCAAATATAACAATAGTCCGAAAACACGATTTAACATATGATTTAAAAGTAAATCATAACTCAATAGTTGCCATAGGAAGGACCAAGTCCAAATCCCCAATTAGTGCACACAACACACTCATCATCCAGCATGTGCGCCATTCCAAAAATAGTGAGAAAATACAAAGTCCGGGGTTTCATACCCCCAGGACAAGATTTATAGTCATTACTTACCTCAAACCGGCTAAAATACTAATCCGCGATGCTCTTGCCTCTCGAATCGGCTCCCAAAAGCTCCGAGTCTATCAAAATCAGGTTAATATCATCAAAAAATGCTAGGGATACGAAACCCATTCAAAAATTATCAAAATTAGGCACAATTCCCGAAATTGGCCAAACCCGACCCCCGGGGCCCACGTCTCGGAATTTCATAAAAATCGCATCACAATAATCCTCATCCTTTCCCGAGTCTACACTTGTAAAATGCAATGAAATCCGACAACAATAGCCCCTTCAATTACTCAATTGAAGTCTCAATTCCTCGTGCCCTAACTTCCCCAATTTGGTTTTAATCCAACTAATTTCAGGTTTAATTACTTAGTAAACAACATAGAATCGAGTTATGAAGTCAAAAATCTTACCTCCAAGAGTTTCTCCTTTGTTTTCCTCTTTAATCTCTCTCAAAAGCTTGAATTCCGTCCACGAATGGTGAAAAGTGGGGTAAAAATCGTGGATATGGCCTTTTAAAGGATACTGCCCAGGCCCATATTGTTCCTCAGTGCGTTCACGTTCCAGGACCCGCGTTCGCGAAGCACAGAAAAAAAACCATCTCTACGCGATCTCACCATATCCCACATGTTCGCACAGAACCAACACCCAGCCCCCACACGCGCCTCACTCCCTATGCGATCGCACAGACCTCACACGGGATCGCATAGCACATGCCCCCTAGCCCACGCGATCGCAGCCTCCCCAAACGCGGTCGCATAGAACAAAAAAAACATGCTGCCTCAGACAAACCTATTCGATCGCATCCTTAACCTTGCGATCGCATAGAAGAAAAACCAGAACTAAACACCAGCAAAATCTGCAAATTTCCAACATCAAAACTTGATCTGTTAACCTCCCGAAACATACCCGAGGCCCTCGGGACCTAAACCAAACATACCAACACGTCCCATAACCTTATTCAAACTTAGTAAATCATTCGAAACATCCAAAACAACGCCAAAACACCAAAATCACATCGGATTCAAGCCTATAAACTTTGAGATTTCTAAATTACGCCGAAGATGCCGAAACCATCCAAAACACGTCTGATTGACCTGAAATTTTGCACAAAATCCAAAATGACACTACGAACCTGTTCCAACTTCCGAATTTCATTCTGACCTAGATAGCTAATTTTTCACTGCCGACCGAAAATCGCCAAAAACTCAATTTCGCCAATTCAAGCCTAATTCTACATCGGACATCAAAACCACATTCCAAACACACTCCTAAGCCCCAAATCACCTAACGAAGCTATTTGAGCCATTAAATCTACATTCCGGGGTCGTTTACCAATAAGTCAACTCCCAGCTGACTTTTCCAATTTTTAAGCCAATTTAAGAGACTAAGTGTCTCAGTTCTCACCACAAGCACTCCGAACTCGAACCAACCGACCCAACATAACATAAATAGGCTAAGCAACATATAATAAAGCATAAATAGGGAAAACAGGGCTAATCTCACAGAACGACCGACCGGGTCGTTACAGTATAAATATCATACCGTGCATAGGTATATGCATTCATAACATCATCAAGCCTCTGAGGGAATCCCATCATATCATCTCGACCACTGTGGGCAAATCATCAACGTATACCAGCTAATCAGGTGGTGGTGCGTATATAACGTCGTAAATGTTTCCCATATCCCATATACATATAAGATATATATATATATATATAAGTATTTATCGCCATATTGTTAGGGGTCAATGTACATGTATAAATGAATGCAATGCATGAGAAGTACGTCAATAAAATATTTCAGAATGTCATAAGACCATTATGCTTTGATTAATATTATAAGTAAACTTTTTCAACTTACGTACTTTTCTGAGACCTATGAACAAATGATAAAATAATAAGACACATGGAAATTCAAGAACATAGGCATATCTAATACTTCTATGAATAGAGTCATTTATGGAAGTTGTGTATTTTCTCGTTTCGTTCATGTCGTATATATCATGCCAAAAGAAAGAAGGGATAGCCTTAACATACCTGAACCAATTCTCTTGACAATCCTCTAACACGCGTTAATTGCGATAAAATACGGAACAAGTCGTATGAAAAGATCGAAGCAATCACGTTGCTATGCAAAGAAAATCTTGGCCGAAACTTTTTCTTAAACACTTAGCAATAACGTTTCTATGTAAGAATATTTTAGAAAATGATTTAACACAACTATGTAAGGAAGCTTGGCTGAAGCTCTTACAACCAACGTTACTAATATATGGAAAGCTTGGTTGAAATGCTTTCTTATGAGACTATAAAAGTTATCCAACTTTTTAGGTGGCCCCACATAATAAGATGACTAAGACACTTAATTTTCTAAAGTTGTCACATTTCTTTATGACTTAAGAGTCATATTTTAACCAAGGTTCTTGGCTGCCACGTTTTTGATTTGTCATGCATATCCAAATTACTTAATTAACTCAATCACTTAGTTAATTTCTCACTAAAAATTTATAATTACCCAATTATCCACATAATTAAGAATTATCTCAAATTACTTAAAATATTGCTCATTTTTAGCACACCTTGTACACCTCACTATCATGGTCATGTGGTACCTTGTATGGCATTAGTCCATAAATACCGGATATTTTAGCTCGTGGAATATTTTATCCCAAAATGTCAAACTTCGACGAAATTCATTTTCTTCGATTTGCTTACCCTCTCACCTTCACGAATTTACTCATAACTTGTTTGAAATGGCATAATGCTTATAATCTCCAAAATTATCTCATTCCCGAACTTACGTCGATTAACTTACGATAAAACTTTAACATACGAAAATGCGAGATGTAACATCTCATTTTCCGAGCTTCCATCAATTTACTTATGGAGTACTTCCATGTACGAAAACATGGGGCGTAACACTTATATTCCAAATTCTATGAATCTATCAAGATTCAGCCTTTCTTAATAAGATGATACGGTTTTAGTGGAGGAGTATGACAACTCAGTCATGAGTATCTCTCAGATGAAGAATCAAGTAAGAAGTTCATGAACCAAAACACCTAAGTATGGAGGCTCAGAAAGGTGTTCAAATGTGTGCTTAATGATGTCTTTGAAGGACGACAAGACTTACAAAATTTAGCTGATGAGGAGATGATCTAAAACCAAATTAATAGGTTCACCATAGAGATTTAAATCACAAGTATATATGAGTTTCAAATATATTAAGTAGACATGGTTTTAGTAGTGGATCAACCAATCCAAGAAGACAAGTAGAGAGTGATAGCCTAGGCATGATGAAGTTCAGTTCTAATACAGTAACAAATAACATTACTAATTCAAGAAATAATGCAACAGATGCAACATGTGTAATTCTTAACAAGGCCTTCAGTGAGAGTTAAAGACATGGCTTAAACATGATAGTAGTTGACACATAGAATCATCAGTCTTTAAATTAGTCACATAAACTCATTAAGACTCAAGTTAATTGCTTTTGAAAAAACATTTATCCAGTAGAGTCTACAAGTGTAGCTAAGAA
This sequence comes from Nicotiana knightiana, assembly GCA_005239525.1. Classification (NCBI taxonomy): domain Eukaryota; kingdom Viridiplantae; phylum Streptophyta; class Magnoliopsida; order Solanales; family Solanaceae; genus Nicotiana; species Nicotiana knightiana. Next base: position 52,518 of record ML381718.1, read on the forward strand.
AACACATAAACATGAAGATTAATAGAAGATTTTCAAGTCTACATACAATGATGTCTTAACAAATTACAGGATTACAAAACATATTCGAAGACCAGGCAACCTAACAACTAAGCTGGTAAGTTAAACTTACAATAGGAAACTTGTATTAAAATTTTTAAATGTAACCCAAGTTTATGGTATAGATCAGCAGGTAGCATTTCTAATCAATGTAAGACTAGTACAACATACATGAAATCTCAGTAAGACATCACAAAGGTCTCATGCGTTGAGTTATTCTCATTTGAAGTCATTGTTACATGCTATCTGTTTCATTGCTGATTTATTCTTATATGAAGTCGTTTTTACATGGTATTTATCTCATTGTTGAATTATTCTGATTTGAAGTCACTATTACTTGTTATGTATTTCATTGTTGAGATTATTCTTCCGTTTTATTGTGTTGTTGTAATTCTTGTGTTGATTTACTTGACGTACTCTCGTGCTATTGTTGTTGTTGTTGTATTGAGTGTTGTTGAGTCATGGGCTATGTGTGGTTGTGGTATTGGAATTGTTTTTATGCATATGTTGTGGCATATAGGCTCATGTGATGCGAGTTGTTGTATTGTGTTGCTATGTTATCTTTTGGCACATGTGGGATTGTCGAGAGGATTGTCGGGGTGTTTGCACGTGAGTTGTCCGTGCTATTGTGATTATTGATATTTTCACATGCGTATGACAAATCGAGCCATATATGTTTGGTGTGCATGTGGCGAGACAAGGTGGGATAATTATATATGCGCGTGTGGTGAGACAAGGCGAGCATGTACTTTAATGTTGCGCACGCGCCGAGACAAGTGGGCTATGTCGGGGATGATTTGTGATGGCCTGGCGGCATTGTTCTTGATGATATTTGTATAGTGGTGTGACATTATTGTGTGTGTCATGCATATTACATGTTAAATTGTGTTGTTTCCAATGCGCTACTCGATGTCTCTGATTTTACCTGTTGACTTGAACTGCGATAGTACACTTGACAAGCATATACCGTAACATGTCACCTATATCAGTCCAGGAGTATGAATCTTGATGTTTATTGATCATATACTTGTATTCTTATATACATGCCTTCTATGCGTGGATTGGACTGTTGGCACGTGAGTTGTCCGTGCGGATATGAGGTATTGTTAGTATTGGCTCGTGAGTTGTCCTGTGCAAAATTGAGGTATTAATGGTATTGGCATGTGAATGGTCTGGGCAACACGTGAGTTGGTCGTGCGGTTGTGATTGGTAATGTGGGCACGAAATGCCATGTGATTATGATTCGTGATTTGAGACTCGTGACTTATAATTAAGAGGTGTAGTACCTAGAGGTGATTATTGTGTAAACATTGCGAAAGAACGGTTGATTATTTGGTTGTCATTTATTTTCCTTAATTGTTTTCACTAGTACTTTAACTGTATTCTGATTAATTTGTGGCATCATATTCGAGAGAAGGTGGGTGTGGCTCCTATTGATGACAAGATGCAGGAAGTGAGACTCAAATGGTTCGGACATGTTCAGAGGATGAGCTTGGATGCCCCGGTAAGGAGGTGTGAGTAGTTGGCATTTGTGGGTACGAGGAGAGGTAGAAGGCGGCCTAAGAAGTATTGGGGAGAGGTGATCAGGCGGGATATGGCGAGACTTCAGATCTCCGAGGACATGGCACTCGATAAGAAGTTGTGGAGGTCGAGCATTAAGATTGTGGGTTAGGAGGTAGTTAAGCATATTTAGTCTTCCAGTGTGAGGCTAGGCTGATAGGATTTAGTCTTAGACTGCTAGTGGTCAGTGCTGTGTTTACACTACTCATCTATTTTCATAGTGCGGGGCATTATTTACTGGTCATTATTCTGCCTTTCATTTATTCACTGGTTCTTGTGTTGTTATTATTTCCATGCTGGTACTGATATATTTTCTCTTTTTGTCTTTTCGTCTTCTTGAGCCGAGGGTCTATCGGAAACAGCCTCCGATGGGGTAGAGGTAAGGTCTGTGTACACACTACCCTCCCCATACCTCACTTGTGAGACTATACTAGGTCGTTGTTGTTGTTGTTGTTGTTGTCATCAGCTGTTTACTCCTTGTGTATTGGTTGCTTCTACTTTCCGTTTGCTAGTGCTATCTTGTTATTCTTTCCATGTATAGCTTTATATTGATATTCGTTCCTCTGTTAGTTTAGATTAATACTTGCACAGGTTGTGATGTCTAGTAGGTGTCTCGACTGTACCTCGTCACTGCTCCACTGAGGTTAATCTTGATACTTACTGGGTACCGCCGTAATGTACTCATGCTACTCTACTGCACATCTTTTGTGCAGATCCAGGTATCTCTCGACGTGTAGGTCGTTAGCTAGATGTTGGAGATTTGATACGGAGACTTCAAGGTATATCTGTCACTATGCTCGCAGGCCTCGGAGTCACCTTCTACATGCTTCACATTGTTACTATTTACTTATAGTTCAAACAGTGATGTATTTGACATTCTTAGCTACTATCAGAAAAAGCTTATGACTTAGTACTACCTATTTTGGAATATTGTAAATCTATTGATGGTTGTTGACTATGTATGGCAATTACTGATTAGTGTTTAATGGTTAAGTGATTTAGATTTGTTAATAATTCAGCATGTGTTAGGCTTAGTAGTCTTAGAGACTAGGTGCCATCACAACATCCGGAGGTGAGAATTTGGGATCGTGAAAAGTGGTCAGGGATATTATTGTCATATTATTATGTATTTTTTGTCAACTGGCTACCAATTCAATAATTTTAAAAATAAGGTACAAGTTAAAAGGTGTTACCAATATAGGATTTGGCTGCAAATAGCCCTTTATTAGGTGGGAGAGCCCATTCGGCCTGTAAACCCATTAGTATTTCTCTCTACAATCAATAGGGGCAATTGGCACACAACACTAAGATACAAGGCATCCACAGAGACAAAGGATCTTTTAAAAGAAAATGTTCTATGAGCTCGGAAGAATGTATATAATTGTATGGATGAACCATAATATACAATTAGCTGCACCGGCTCATATAGTACAAAATGAGGATCCTATTAACTTTCAGCTGGATTTTTAAACTACTAGATACAAGATCATACATACAATTGTACAACTGCAAGACAGAAGGATTTCTCTATATCACTCCCTTTCTCCGGTAAAGAACTGGTGATGGAAAATTCTAAAGGAGAAAAGAAACTTTTGCAAATTGCAACAAGAGCTAAACCTGTTTTTGAGATAGGAGGACAAGCAGCCCTTGAGGGCCTAGTAAAATCTCATTAATGAAACTGACTAGTCCAAACCAAACGACAGGAGTTACGTCGACTCCAGCGAGAGGAGGAATCAATTTTCGTGTTGCGCCAAGAATGGGCTCTGTGGGTGCATAAGCTATGACATATGGGAATTCTCCAACTGGAAGCTTAGGATACCAGGACATGACTATTCTCAAAATGAACAGAAACGAAAATGCTGATAGGAAGGGGCCAAGAAAGCTGATTGTTAGTTTTGCTGTGGCAGGGTCTAAATCTAACAGTACCAATCTTTGCATCAGCGGCAATGAAGCATCTGAGGTCTTAATTGTGCTGCTTGTCAGTACTTTAACAACCTTTTCTGAATTGAGAGGACTAATCGGAACGTTTCCATTTGACTGCACCAATTCAATAGTTGCAGACACTGAGCCATCCAGATAAGAACATGCTCTGAATTTAGTGTCTCGACAGCTTTGGATATTTTTTCTTCTCATGGGTATTAGGAAGTTTCCCTGCAAGAGATAAAGGTCTAAATTCATGAACTGTGGAAAAGTAAAATAATGGCAGTCACAGAAACAAAATAAAATCTAAGCTAATTGGTATATACTGAATAGAGTTAATATCACTCTTTCTTCTTCTTCTATATGAGAACAATGATGCATACCTACAATTGAAATTATATGTGATCAAGTCTTGCTGACTTTAGACCAAAACCTGTTTGCTAGGTGGGATGTGCTTCCTAAGTAGTAAGTTATAGACTACTAGGACGTAAGAATAAAATATTCAGCCAAAATGACAGTTACTGATGATTTTCTAGAAATAATACTGTTCCGTAATTCCATAACAGAGCTATCAATTTGGAACAAAAATTGAAGTTTACAAGTCGCAGCCAACAGAAAGGACAAGAGTTCTGCATTAACACGTAGAAATACCTAAACAGGGAGTAAATGTTAGATATATTACAAGAACTTCATTATGTTTTAGCATCTGAACCTAAAATATCTTTCACAGAAAGTTCCCTCCCTCTGCTTGTGAGCAGTCATCAATGCTCAACCGACCAACTGATACAACGAAAAATCAGAAGCTTATGTATAAAGTCCCTAAAGCAATCATTGCTATTTACTGAGCATCTAGAGTAAACATGAGTCAGATGTTATTGAGACAAGCAGCCAGAGGTGGATCCAAGATTTGAAGTTACGAGTTCCTACTACGATCTCAAGTTAATATACAGGGACAATTGGGTTCCCAGTCAATTATTTGTAGACATTTAGTAGATTTTTTAATATAAATACAGAGTGTGGGCAAAAAGCTACTAGGTTACATGAATCCCATAGATCCACTTCTGCAACCAGCCCCAAAAAGTGAGGAACAACCAGGTTCAGTAAAGCGTGGGTATGTGCTGCTCTCAGTGATCAACCAAACAAGAGCACTCCAGTTTTCAGATTGCTGCCATACATAGTTGCTGTATATTCAAAAAAATTGAATAGGCAACCACAGACTAGTATCGTAAACCTCTATAACCAACATGGTTTTTTTTTTCCTAATAATCCTGGCAATGGTAATGAAAGGCAATTCCCCCCATCATTGGGAAATACTTACATTTGACAGTATAAAGATAAGCTTGAATTCAATCTATACTTTCTAAAGTTTAACCAACTAGGTGACTGTACTGCTATAATGAAACTAAATTGTTTCCTAATATAACTTTTTAACTATAAATTACGAACTCTCATTATATGTAACAATGGTTAAGAGAAGAAATGGAACGAAATATGCGTCATTTTCTATGATCAACACATAAAGCATACCTATAATAGGTACTAAAGCAAAATAAAGAACGAAACTCAGAGAGGTGATAGCCTGAATTCAACAAACTAAATAGCTGAGAAAGCCTGAAGACCTCAAATCTATCATAAGATTATAAAAACTATGGACTATCAAATCTTGCAATTATTATAAGCAAACAAATCACAAATTTATTTGTATATAGAACAAAATGCATACAAATATTATTCTTTGTTCCATCTTAGAATAAAATCAATATCCTCAGCTACGTTGAATAGATCATGAGATATTTTCAATTTCTTTCAAAGTTGTGTTGGAAGAATTGGCAGTCTTCTTCTAAGTTTATGCTGGCACTGGAAAAGTTTCACTGGAATGGAGCAAATCCTTTTTTTTAAGGAAAAAGGAGTTTTTAGATTACGCCATGTATTTTCAGTAAAGAATTTTCCCTCGCTAAGCATGAATTATTCTGCTTGCTAAAATTTGTAAATAGATTAAGTGCCAAATAACATAGAAACATAGACTATCACACCACATTATTAAACAAAATTAGCTCATTCACATAACACAGAAATGCCCTTCCTCCCAACAAAACACACACACACACACAGTGAAAGAAGTAGTGAAGGAACTTACATAGTCACATGGAGTCCCATTCATATGTGGGTGTAACAAAGCAGCTGGGTATCCTAAAAGGGAAAGAAAGAGAGAGCAATCAAGAAGATAATAAAGACTGAAGTTTTATTTATTTTTATACAAATGAACTGAAATTAGAGTTAAAGAAACTGGAAATTACCAATGGATTGAGGTGGGCTGGGAATAAGAGAAGATATAGCCATATCTGATGTCTCTCAACAGAGAAGATGGGAAATGAGCACACGTTATCGTCAACAAAGCAGGGGAAGGTTAGGACTTGAGGATATTAGAGACTGAAAAATGCATAAATCCCTCCCCTCCCCCCCCCCCCCCC
>ML381718.1:59037-73410 GCA_005239525.1 Nicotiana knightiana
ATAAAAAATCCCCCCCCCCCCCCCCCCCCCCCAAAAGCCTGTATATCATCAACTTGGTCCTTAGGGTTTTGATAACTTCAGTTGGATCCTTACTATTTGGCATTTCATGTTCATTTTGGCCCTGATCTTGCCTTCTGGTTCACTCACATGGTCTACGGACCTCCCTTTGGATTCCGTAACACTAATTAACCATCTTATGATTTACAATAATACGAATATTCTTTTTGTTGTGAATATTCCTTACGATTTTATAACATCATTGTATCCGTAACTTTGGCATTTCATGTGAATTTTGCCCTTGATCTTACCTTCTGGTTCACTTGCATGGTCCATAGACCACTTCTTTTCGGGTTTTGCTTTGTAATACTAATTCCCTTGGGGGTCGTTTGGTTTCCAGTTAAGAGTTATGCAAGTATTAATTATATATGTATTAGTTATGCAGGTATTATTTATGTATATATTAGTTATGCAGAAATAAGCAATGCAGGGATTAGTTATGCAAGGTTGAGTTATGTTGAGATTAGTTATACATGAATTAGTTATGCGGTAGTTATATAAGGATTAGTAATATAAATGTAATGTGAATGTTATTTATTATTAGTTTACTTTATTTTATTAAAATTGTTAGTATAGTTTAAATATGTATTTTTAAACAAAAAAACACAACTTTGAATAAAGGGTATCTTGTCATTTTGTGTTTTCATACAAGTATTACTAATACATGTATAGGTTATTCCACCTTGTACCCTGTATAAATAATACATAGATTCCCTCATAACTTATACATGTATTTATTATGCGGAAAAGAAAAATATGAACCAAACATTGTATTAGCAATGCTTCATTTTATGTGGAAAAGAGGAAAAAGCAACCAAACATTGTATGACTTATGCTAGCTTCTATGTGGAGATTGTTTTTTTCCCTTCTTTTAACCAAACAATGTATAAAATTATCCTACTTTTAATACATGAATAACTCCTCCCTAACCGGCTACCAAACGACCCCTTATGGTTTACGATATTACACATACTTCTTTTAGTTTAATTTTTTGTTACAATTCTTTTAACCTATTCCTTCTATCTCAATTTAAGTAACTTCCTTCCCTTTTTAGTCCATCACAAAAAGAATGATATTTTTTAATATTTAGTACAATAATTTAACTTTAAACTTCCTATGTTAATCTTACTAAGACGATTTATAACTATACAAATATGAGATTTTTTCCTTCTTATACCATATATGAAACTTTATTACCAATTATGTGCATATTTTCTAATTTACCCATCCTGTCACAATTTTTATACCATTCATTAATTACTAATTATTAGTAACTGAATCTTCCTAAATAGGCGTGCTACAAATAATGAAACAAAATATTCTAATTGATTTTACATAAAAGCCTATATTCTGTCCAGAGAATGTTTCCCTTTTTGCCTCCTCGTTTTTTGTTCTTTTACCTTTTTTCTTGTTTACCTTCTTTTGGAAAATTCAGTTCTTCTTTCTTTTTTTTTCCAGTTTAATTTTCTCTTCAAAAAAAATATTCCACCCATTTTAATAATTTTAATTTAAACATAGAAAGTAACAATTAAACTAACCTTAAAAAAAATGCCTTCTCTATTGTTCTTTCAATTCCAGAAATGCGAGTACTAAAGTTCAAGTTTAGTTCATCGGGACGGTCCAGTTGGTTTAAAGGGGTAATCATAGCGATGAACTGAGATCGATCTACACTCAATACTTTGTGGGTCTGAGTCTATCGCACAAGACTTGCCTAGTACAATTTATATTTTTTATGTGATTTGTAGACGACTCAGCAACAACACTCAATCATGTCCAAAATTCCAATCATGCTACAATTGAATGGGAAAAATCTGATTTTAAAAAGTGGGTTTCATCTCTATATTTTTTAGAAGAGAAGGAATGGAGAAGAGGAAGAAAGGGGAGGGGGAAAACGGCGCATGTCTTAGGAATTAGGGGGAGCTGATTAAAATTGTTATGTTACAAATTCTATGAAAGTCTGATTTTATGTTAATATCTACAAAATTCTTACAAACAAACTACAAATCAGTTTAAGTATGTATAAAGCAGTTTTGTTTTTAAGGGTATCTACAACATTACTATATTTATACTACAATTAAACCACAATCTATGTTGAAAAAAAATATTGACTACAAAATTTTCTCTTCATCTACAAAATTTCTACAAAAAAACTACAAATCAGTTTAAGTATTGTATAAAGTTGTATTGTTTTTAAGCGTATCTACAAAATTACTACATTTATACTACAATTAAACTACAATCTATGTTGAAAAAAATGTTGACTACAAAATTTTCTCTTCATCTACAAAAGTTCTACAAAAAACTACAAATAAACTACAAATTATTTTAAGTATTGTATAAAGCTGTATTTTTTTAAAGGTATCTACAAAATTACTACATTTATACTATAATTAAACTTCAATCTATGTTGAAAAAAAATGTTGACTACCAAATTTTCTCTTCATTTAGAAAATTTCTACAAAAAAAATTACAAATCAATTTAAGGTTTCAGGGTGAAGCTTAGTCTTTAAAAGTTGAATCTTTGAATCAAAGTGAGAAGAAGGGGTAGGAGTTGATTGATTTCAGGGGTGATTTAAATTCGACAAGCGCCAGAGAGTGAAGAAAGAGAGGATTTTGAACAAACCTAGTTGGGAATTTGAATTCAAGATGCCTTTGCAACGTGTATTGGTGGTCTCCTCAGTGTTGTATATAATGCATACACTATATAGGAGTAGTATTTTGGAGAGGAGATCTGAGAAAGATAAATAAATTGGTCAAAAGAAATACACGTGACTAGGAGGAAGCTGCAAATGGATCAACTGTTATGCCACTTTGTATATTTCATATGCTTAGGTAAAGATTTAGTCCATCCAAAGTATGGTAGGTTCTGCTGCATAGATTCTCTTGGTCTCAGAACGAAAATCCATCATACTATTTGCATAGTCGAGTATTGAATCTTTTGTCTACTAAGATACAGTCTTCAATGGACCTTCCTTCTCCGATCACGAGGACAAAATTCTCAAACCCAATAATGCATCCAAACTTACTGTTAGGTCAGAATCACGTGGGAATGGAGAAGAGGAAGAAAGGGGAGGGGAAAAACGGCGCTGGTCAGATCTTAGGAATTAAGGGGAGAGAGAAATGTGGGATATATGGACACCTTTAATTAAGGAGTAAAAAAAAATGCCCATTAATTATACCCTTAAATTAATTATGGTATATAATTGGTAATTTGGTATACTAAGTGTAATTAAGTCAAACTTTAAACATTGAGGGTAATAAAGTTTCCTATGTGGCAAAGGAATGTAAAAATTCCTACAAATATTTATGGCTTGTTTTAGGCTATGAGTTTTCAAAGCCTTTTTTCTTTCTTAAATCTCGTGCCCAGTCAGCCATCATCACGTAAATAGCACGAAATGAGCACCTCTTCCGTTCAAGTTTACTTGTCTATTATTGACTTGCCGCACCCAAAAAACAAGAATAACAAACCCAGTGTATTCCCATAAAGTGGGGTCTAAGAGGGGTAGAGTGTACGCAAACCTTACCCTTACCTTGTGTAGGTAGAGAAGTTGTTTCCGATAAACCCCTAAATCAAGGTTAAAGCAAAAAAGAAACAGACTCAACAAGTAGCAACAACAACGAGATTAGGGATGGAAATGGTGCGGGGAGGGGCGGGTTTTGTTTTATGTGGGGAGGGTTAACTCTTATGCGGGTGCGGGGCGGGGCGGGCGGGTGAAAAAAAGGGTCAGCATAATAAAAGGGGTCACTGAGCTGTAGTTGATAATAAAAGTGAAGACAAAACCCAAAAGCCCTCAGATTGTAGAATGAATCTCCCCCAACCTACAAAATTCCAATATCAATACAGAAAAGTCGAGAGCAGTACTTTTATGAATACTTCATCAATTGATTTTCGGGCCAAAGGATAATGATGTTGAAGATACAATGTGATGGGTCTTAGCTGTTTGTAATGTATACATACATTACATACATACATCTCTGTAATTCATCCAAGTTTTTTAGAAAAAAAATTAAAGAAAAAAGAAAAAAATTAAGTAGGGGGGGTCCAAGCGGGGCGAGGTGGGTCAAAAACTGAAAAAATAACTATGCGGGGCGGGGCGGGTTGAAATTTTTGTGGATTTCTCCAAACCCGCCTTGACCCTGCCCAATTGCCATCCCTAAATAAGATAAGGTGATAGAATAATCGAAGAGAAAGAACCTGCATATAGTAAAAATATCTACGAATAAGCAGGTACGAAAATACGAGACTAATACTAACGCTACCGGCTTATAAAAGAGACACTCCGCCTATTCACTAACCTTCTATCCTAATTCTCAATCTTCACATCTTTCTATCAAGGATCATGTTCTCAATAAGCTGAAGTTGCGCCATGTCATGCCTAATTATCTCCCCCCCCCCAATACTTCTTAGGCCTACATCTATCTCTCATCAACCCCGCCGTGGCCAATCTCTCGCACCTCCTCACTGGGTCATCTATGCTCCTTCACATGTTCGTACTATCTCAACCTATCTTCCCGCATCTTATCCTCCACGAGAGCCACTCCCACCTTATTTCGGATAACTTTATTCCTAATCTTATCTCCCCTAGTATCACAACACATCCATCCCAGCATTCTCATTTGTGCTACTTTCATCTTCTGGACATGGGTGTTCTTGACATGCCAACACTCTATACAACATAGTCGGTCTAGCTAGCACTCTGTAAAACTTACCCTTAAGTCTTGATGACACCTTCTTATCACACAAAACCCAAAAGTGAGAGCCTCCATTTCATCCACCCCGCTCAAATCTGATACGTGAAATCCTCATCTATCTCTCATCACTAGAAATTATAGATTCGAGGTACATGAAGCTCTCTTTTTAGGGATGATTCGTGAATCCAGCCTCACTTCCACATCATCTTCATGAGTCATGTCAGTGAAATTATATTCCAAATACTCTGTTTTGATCCTGCTCAACTTGAAACCTTTTGACTCCATGGTCCGTCTTCAAACCTCTAGCCTCACATTAACACAAGCCTACGTCTCGTCAATCAATACTATATCATCTGCAAATAACATGCACCATGTCACCTTCCCTTGAATGTGCCACGTCAAAACATCCATCGGCAACACAAATAAAAATGGAGTAAGAGCGGAACCAAAATACAAACCCATCACGACTGGGAAATGCTCTGAGTCCCCTACCACTGTTTTAACCCGGGTCTTAGTACTATCATACATATCTCGAGTCACCCTAGTATATGCTACATGCATATCTCTAACCTCCAAACATCTCCATAGAACCTTCTTGGGGACTTTGTCGTAAGCTTTCTTAAAGTCAATGAATACTATGTGCGATTCCCTCATCCTATCCCTATACTGCTCCACCAGTCTCCTAACAAGATGAATGGCTTTAGTAGTCCATCACCCCCTCATGAACCCAAACTAGTTCTTAAAAATAGACACATTTCTCCTCACCCTTACTTCCACCACCCTCTCCCAGACTGTCATCGTGTGTCTTAGCAGCTTGATACTCATATAGTTGTTGCAAGTTTGAATATCACCCAAATTCTTGTGCACTGGAACCACCATACTCCACCTCTGTCATCTTAAAGACAACATTAAGCAACCTAGAAAGCTACTTCAAACTCACTCAGTTCGTGTTTAATTCAAAATTCCACCAGGATCTCGCTTGGCCAGGCCGCGCTACCATACTTAATTATGCATAGACCTTATAACATGCCCAACCTTGATACACTTACAATACCCAAAATCACGACGGCTCTCGGAGTGGTTTGAGTCCCCTAGCACAATGTTCGTATCCCTCTCTTCGTTCAATAGTCTATGGAAGTATGTCTGTCATCTTTGTCTAATTTGTGCATCATCCACCAATGCTTTCCCATTATAACGACCCGACCGGTCATTTTGAGGATTAGCGTCCCGTTCAGTGGCTTAAGGTCTCGAGCAGTTTCATAATATGTTATGACGTGCGTGCGTGGTTGATTTCGGAATTTGGATGATTCGAGATTGATTTGGAAGAAGGATTCGTGTTTTAGAAGCTTAAGCGATAAGAGTTTATCGGAGTTTGACTTTTGTATAGATGACTCCAAAATGAAATTTTGATGGTTCCAACAGCTTTGTGTGGTTGTTTTGGACTTAGTCGTGCGAACGAATTTTTATTTGGAGGTTTGTAGGATAATTTGAAGCATTTTGGCGAAAAATTGGAAAGTTGAAGTTTTGGATGGTTAAGAGGTTTGATCGTGAATTCATTTTGTTGATATCAGGCTCTAATTGTGATTCCAAGTGTTGGATTATCTCCATTATGTCATTTGAGACTTGCATGCAAAATTTGACGTCATTCCGGGTTGATTTGATATGTTTCGGCATGAGTTTTGGAAGTTGGAAGATTTAGAAATTCATAAGTTCGATTCGAGGTGCGATTCACAGTTTTGACGTTATTTGATGTGATTTGAGGCCTCGAGCAGGTCCGCGTTATGTTATGGAATTTGTTGGCACGTTTTGACAGGCTTTCAGGCCTCGGGTGTGTTTCGGATGGGCTTCGGGCCATTTCGTCATGTGTTAGAGTTGTTGGTTTTCTGATGATCCAGGTACTCTATGCGATCGTGTGTATGTTGTCGCGATCGCGATGTGTTGTAGGAGCTAGGTGTGGTTCTTCTTTGCGTTTGCATTGATGTTTTAGCGTTCGCGTAACATATTCTTGTGGCTGGAAGATTTCCTTCTTCGCGTTCGAATGGAGTGTTTCGCGATCACGTACGTGTGAGTTGTCATTCATCGCGTTCGTGTCCATTGTTCCACATTCGCATAGCACATCCTGGGCACTGATATTTTTCTTCTTCGCGATCACACAAGTTAGTTCGCGATCGCGTAGTACATGTTTTGGGCAGTTTTTGTTTCTTTTTCGCGATCACATGTTTAATTCTGCAATCACGATGTGTAAATCATTGGGCAGCAGAATATATTTTCCAAAGTCGAGGGTTTGGTCATTTTTATCATATCTTCAGTTGTAGACCTCAGATTTGAGCAATATTTTGTGGGGTTTTCAAGCAAATCATTAGGGTAAATGTTCTTCACCCGGAATTTATCATGATAACATCTTTATTTTTATCATTAAATTAGTGGCTTGAGTTGAGAAAAATGGGAAATTTTGTAAAAATCTTTCAAAATGTAAAATGAGGATTTGAAGGGCGATTCGACCTCGAAATTTGATGATTTTGGTATGGTTGGACTCATATCGGAATAGGTGTTCGGGTTTTGTGAATTTTATCGAGTTTCGAGGTGTGGGACCAGGGGTTGACTTTTCGCTTGACTTTTTAGTTTTTATTAAATATTGAAGCTTTATTATCCGGGATTGTCTCCTATGAGTTTTTATTTATGATTTGAAGTTATTTTGGCTAGATTTGAGCCTTTCGGAGGTTATTTCTCTCGAGAAGGTCAATTTAGAGTATCGGTCTAGCTTCTTTGAGGTAAGTATCTTGCCTAATTTTGTGTGGTGGAAACTACCCCTTATGTTTGAGATAATTGTGTTATTTTCATTATGGGAAAGTTATGTACACGAGGTGACGAGTGAGTACACGGCCTATATGTAGTAATTGACCGGTTTCGAGTATCTATATACTTCCCATGCCTTTACTTTTTTCTTATAAATCTTCCCAGTACACCTGGGGGTGTTGTATTAGACAAAATAAGAGTATGAATATACAACACAAGGGTAGAGGAAACCCTTCAAAAAATAGGAGGGATCGGCGCTAATTAACAGTGATCGCCTCCTCAGCCAAGATTCTAACTAACAAAAAAATTTGCCTTATCATACTTGTTTTGTATACTAGGGGCTTGTTGTTTATCAAGGATATATATAGCTTTTACTTTTCTAGAGAGCTGATGGGCCGAGTGATAAACAGAAGAATGTTGCGAATCCAGTGCTTCTTTTGCTAAGCAGCCCGCCAACTGATTTGCTTCTCGATAACAATGCTTGTTCTGAATATTAATCCTGCTCCTTATGTCTTTGATTTTATCCGCAATATGGATGGGATTGTAACTAGTATCACCTTCCTTTTGGAGTAACTCTGTAATATACAGAGATTCCATCTCAAGGATCAATTGTTTGTAACCATTTTGTGTGCACCAGTTGACACAAAAAAAAGCTGCCTGCGCTTCAACAATATTGTGATTATGGGCAGTCGCATGTATTGAAAAAGCCATGATAATATTACCCTCTTCATCCCTGATCGCACCTCCTATACCTGCCTTACCATCCCTTTGAGTGAAGCTCCCATCAGTGTTAATTTTAACCCTATTCCTTTCTGGCTTGAGCCATCGAACCACAATACTTTTATTCCCAGGGCGTATTCTCATAAGAATATCACATAAGGAGCTCCAAGGCAGCTTTAGACCACTATTTGGATAAGCTTTGTTGATTACCGTCTCTATAGTCCAAGTAACCTGTTGTTGAAGTCTATATCTGTTAAAATTTTTTTGATCGCCATACCTGCAAGCACAAAATTCTTTCCAAAGAAACCAACAGATAATAGTAGGAGTTATATTCAAAACAGTTCTATGCACTTCATTAGAGGATTTAGAGGTCCACCACTGATTAATGATGTATCTAATAGTGTAAGGATGGTGGCGAATTCCAAGGGCATTTCCGAATAGGTTCCAAATGTAACTAGCACTTTGGCTATCCACAAAAACATGAGAAATATTATTTGATTTTGGATAAAAGCAGCAGTTACATCTAGAAACTATTTGCCTACCAAATTTAGTGATGACATCATCAAAGGGGAGCTTTATATGCCATAATCTCCACACACAAAAAGACATTTTAAAGGGTATAACATTATTCCAAATCTTTTCTAAGAATTGATCTTTCAAATTCGAATGTCTTACCACATTCCAAGTGCTTTTGTTTGAAAACTTATCATTTTCGAAGGAGCCCAAAAGATTTTATCATGCCTGTTCTGAAAACCAATTGGAATAGTTTGGATTTGATGCACCAGGTGATCTGGTAGGAGCTCTTTCAGTTTGTCTATATTCCAATGGTCTTCAGAAATGAACTCCTTTACCAGGAGTTTGTTGTTCTTTGGATGTTCAGGGAGGTGTCTTGCCAAAGAGCCCTGAAGGGACCAATTATCCCACCAAAAATTGCTTGATCCTGAATTAACCTGCCAAACAATGTGATTTTCTGCAATATCTCTCATTTTAAGAACATGGCTCCAGGCATGGGAATTACCTGGATCACTCTTTTTAGAGACACAGTGGGATCTAACACAATATTTACTCCTAATGAATGTAGCCCAGATAGATGATGTGGATCTAATCCGCCATCATCTTTTCATAGCTAGCATATTACTAATATCTTCCAATTTTCTAATACCAATTCCACCTTCCTCAAAAGGACGGGCAAGATGATCTCAAGAGTTCCAATGATATCTTTTTTGATTCTCAGAAGAGCCCCAAAAGAAATTAGCAAAATGTTTTCAATAAGGTTAAAAACTCCCTTAGGAGGAGACATGGCCGATAAGGTGTATACAAGTATGGATTGGAGGACACTCTTGATAAGAGTAACCTTACCCCCATAAGAAAATATTTTACCTTGCCATCTATTAAGCCATTTGACAACTTTACTGATCATGTTATCATAAAAAGCTATTTTCTTCCTACCCACATATAGAGGACAACCAAGATAAGTAAAAGGAAAAATTTTATCCACGAATCCTGAGCATTTTCTTATCCTTTTTATTCTAGAGGCAGACAAGTGATCGGGTTGCACGCCACGACAAGTGAAATAGGGGTGGATTGATTTGGTGAAATAAGGGTGAATTATGAAACTGACTCCGATTATATGGTGGGATCGGGTTGCGCGCTGCAACATATATTTACTTATTATTATTGATATTTACATGGTGGAATAAGGGTGGATAGTGTTGTACGGTGGGATCGAGTTGCACGCCGCAACAGTTTATGTGTTTTGTATTCCTTGTTGTATTGTGTTGGCTTCGGTTCTTTTGTACGTGACTGAGGATTTGATAGTTCTGGTTTTTACTGGTTTTTGAGGATTGAGTTATTTTTCATTGATTTTCTGCCTCATCGCCATTTCCTGTTTTCTTTTCCTATTACTATTATGTTGGTGAATTGATTTTAAAGATGAATTTACTACGCCGAGTCATTTTCTCATATCCTGCTGAGTTGTTAGTAACATAATGGTTTTAAATAAAATAATTAATAACATGTTTACCTTATGTGACTCTTAAGTTAGCATTTGTCGTTTCATTCGGTACTTTACTATTTTAAAAAGTCTTCATATTTCACTTTGATCGATTTTCCCAACTTAATCTCCTTACCATGTGAAATTTTTACTTTACTTAAAAAGAATTGTTATTATGTTTTAATTTAATAAATTCTATATTAAATTCAGTAACTTATCTGATGCTTTATTTTATTTGAAATATTATTTTCTTCACCCAAATGATTTCTAAAGTAAACTCATTTTCTCATTGATTTCCTACTTGGTTCAGAAACTGTAGTTTTACTTCACAAAATATAAATAAATCTCTTGAACATCTTAATTGCATTTGACACAGATACTATGTACCGGGTAGCACGTGGATTTTGCCCCGCGGAAGCGATTTGGAAAATGTGGGAACAAGGTGCCTTGTGTGTATAGTTTTGAAATTTAGACTTATGATATGAGATTACGAAAGGTGGTATCTGGGATAATTCTTGTTGAAATTCGTGAATTAGGAATAATTTGGTTGATTGAGTTGTCATTGATTTCCCTTGCTTAGACACATTCATATCTTACATGTACCCGGTTGTGTTGTTGCCTAATTATTTAGTTGTTTCTTGTTGCTATACGTGCTTCCATTATTTTCATCGTTGAACGCAATTTGGATTCCTTCTACCATTGGCCTTTAATTGTTGTTCTTTCCTTGTTAGCTTATGTTATATCCTGCACAGGTTTACATATCCGGTAGGTGTCTTGATATGGCCTCGTCACTACTCTATCGAGGTTAGACTTGATACAAACTGGGTACCACCGTGGTGTACTCATTCTACATTTTTGCACATTTTTGTGCAGAATCAGGTACTTCAGATCGAGCTGGTTTTGATACTTATGCTTGTGCAGCTGTAGACTTCAAGGTACACCTGCTGGATGTTCGCAGTTTCTGAAGTCATCTTCTGTTGTACTTATTTTCATTATTTTCTATTATTTTGGAACAGTGATGTATTCATTATATAGAGTTACTCTTAGAAAGGCTTATGACTAGTACTACCAGTTTTGGGATATTATGTATCTACTTTGGAATTATTGGCTTAGATAGAAATTTCATGTTCACGTTTAGCAGATGTTTAGTAGAATCTGTTATCATCTCGATATGTGTTAGGCTTACCTAGTTTTAGAGATTAGGTGCCATCACGACTTCTTCAGAAGGTTTTTGGGTCATGACAAGTTGGTATTAGAGCTCTGGATGCATTGGTGTTGTGAGTCATAAGCAGGTTTAGTAGAGTCTTGCGGATCGGTACAGAGACGTCTGTACTTATCTTCGAGAGGCTACGAAACTATTAGGAAATTCCATTTCTTTCATTCCTTATCGTGCGACATTGATTCATCTTGAAGCATAAATCTTGTATTCCTTTGCATCTACTTGTGTGTGATATTGTGCACTCGGTATCAGATATGTGCCAACGTCGTGATACTGCGGATGGGCTACGAAGGAACTAGGAATTCTCAAACATTGTCTCAACGTGTCATCCAGACTGATGCTGAGATATTGTGAGAATATTCAGTGGTTCACGTGGGGGTACAATGGGTTCTGGCATCTGGTTAATAAGTATGAGCTTGAGAAGGTTTAAATGGTTGACTAGTCATCGCGATCGTGGTGGGGTTACCAGGTGGATATTGATTTGGGATAGTTGGTGGTATTAGAGACTATGTGGTTGGAGGAAGCGAGTTTTACTGTCACGGGGATGGGCATGCTCTTAGTAGATGACTTGGGATATCTCATGATTGGTGTTGTATGAGCTATGAAGGTTAGTTTTTTGGATCATCGGATGTTGTTTCCTATGGCTTCGTGCCAAGTGGGGGAGTTTACTATGTGGGGGGGGGAGGGGTATTGAAAGGTTCCTCGAGACTTGTATATGATTAAGATCTGAGATTTTCATGGGATAGTGTTGGGACTTGCTATATTTCTACGTAATTAATGAATCTACATTTTAGTGTCAGAGGGTTCAGAACAACAACTTAAGAATCACAGAATGCCTCTTCAGCGGGGGCATCTCAACTGCTGCATTATGGGGGTGCTTTAGAGGAAATACAGTGGTTGATGAACTTCTGGACTACGCGGTTCGTGCCAGGGTCTTCTGTATTGAGCTTTGGCTTTGAGATCGTTTTGTACCGACAGGAAGGAACGAACCTGAAGGAAAGTTGAGGAAGATTCAAAGAAGTGGGTCGGCTCAGTGGTGTTGAGCCAACATGGCAATAGAGGTAATTGTCCTTTTTGGGTGTTAATTCTCTATCGGTGTTTGTAGAAATACTCTTGGGAGAGACGGTTTGTGTGACTCGGTTGGGTTGGGGAAATTCGGTCTTGATGGCTTAGTTATGTGTGGATGAGTCTCAGAGAGTTATCGATGGTGTCGGCCACGACTTGAGTCGGCTGTCTGCTATGGACATAAGGAATATGTTTCATATTGTGGTTTTCTCCTGGATGGATATCAGAAGTTAATATAATGTTGGCATTATTGGATATCGCATGTGAAGAGCATGCATTTTAGGAAGGCACCTTGTGTTTTGGGTTGTGGATGCTTGGTTAGTGGTATGGTGATTACTGGATTTTGAGGCTTCTGAGGTTCGGGTTATGATACGTGGCATGGAAGACCGTTGTGGATGCTTTCGTAAGATGATGGAGTGCGGGTGATGTATCAGCCATTTGAGCATTCTAGTTGGGATTGGGTATGGAAGTTCTGGTATTCATGAAGTTTCGGGGTTGGATGTCCTCATAGGTGGACTATTTCTTAATTGCGGATTGTGAAGAAATGATGAGAATGTGATAACTAATGGTGTATGTTATGGATAGATTGTTATAGACTTTTGGAAGGTTATCTACCTGCTTGGGAATGATCAGAATTGGTTTGGGGGCTATTTGAAAGCCTAATGAGAATGTGAATTTTATATCTGATCAGGTTAGGGTACTCTTGTGAAGCAATATCATGGTTATGTTACCAGGAAAAATGGATATTATTTGTGCCCAATCTATGTTATGTGCTCCTCTCTTATGCTATGATGAGCTGTGTGGTTGTATGATTATTCTCACGCATGTCGTAATCCCATTCAGGCCTTATGGCGATGTGGTCAAGATGGACGTCATGATGTTGATTTGCTTATTTCACCTTGGTTGTGCTTGTTTTCCTCCTTGTTGTATTATTTCTGTTCTTTTTCCCACAGATATACTTGTGGACTCTATCGTGCCTGATATCAGCATTCATGTGATCAGTGAACCTGAGCACTTTGGCTCGAAGGGTATCCTATGCGGATCGATATATTTGGGATCAGGCTGCACGCAGTAATGGATGTTATGTGGGATGCCATTTCCTTGTGTTTATTTGGTGTTTTTCTTCCCCTCTTTGGGATGAGTTAATGAAAATGTACTCTTGTTGTTATATTTGTTGTACTTTGTTAGATAGTCTTTGCACGTTGCTTTCCTTGTATTTTTGCTGCATAACTGAGTTATTGCTGGTTTGGTGTGCGGACCGTGTTGTGTGAGAATACGTGTGGTCTCGGGGTGAGTTGTCAGTTGGGGTGATTGTGTTTTCTAGGATGAGGTTTCTAGACCTGAGAGTGTTTGGAAGATGATTATATTTCCGCTCTGAATTAGGCAATGGCCTTGGACGGACGAGAGAGCTTCTTGACTTCTTGATTTAATGGGTGGTTATGAGTTTCTGCATGTTTCTTTTATCATAGGCAGCATTGTAGAGGTCCGGAACAAGGTATAATTCGATATGAAGTGTATTACCAGTACCCAGTTTGTTATTAGACAACTATGGTGGTCAAAAGTTGTTGTCGCGGGCATCAGAGTTGTGTGGAACATTATGGAATTGTACCCTTGGTTGGAATTATGGCTCGATTCATCTTGTATAGGCTTATACAATGTATTGATGCGAAATTTGGACCTATGATGAGTTTCAGACATTGAGGATTGGGGTTCTGTCCTAATGTTATGGCCTAAGGATGAAGTGAGATCTTCAGTTAAGTTGTGATGTCAGGTGATGTGTGGCTAGAATTCGTGATTTTAAGCATTATATACCTCGCATTTTATGTGCTTT
>ML381721.1:4329-15908 GCA_005239525.1 Nicotiana knightiana
GGGGGGGGGTATAAGGGGTTTGAATCTCGCTTTTAGCGTACCTAATCATATGGTTCAGCTTTCCTACTGGTGCTTTTGTCATTGTCTTTCTTTGATTTTCTTAATCATGATAAATTTCTTATTTATTTGGGTGTATAATTAATGTGGTAATATGACATCTTTATTTGTTTTTAAATACTCATCAGGCTGTTTGGTGAAAAGAGAGTGGAATTGCCACTTTGTATTTTTGAATTTGTATCGTTTATCTTGCTGAGTTCCTGCATCTTCCATTTTTCTAATCCGCAGCTGTTTTGTATTAACCTGCGTATGTTAGGCGGATGATCTCTGAAAGAGGACTTGGTTATCTTGATGCATTTGAATTTGTCTTCAACTATTGTCTGAACTTGTGATGTTCATGCATGTGGTGATTCTATTGTATTTTCTGACTTGCTGAATATTTATGTAGGAAACTTTTATGATGCATGATGATGCTGTCCTTTGTGTTGATTTTAGCAGAGACTCGGAGATGCTTGCATCTGGGTCACAGGATGGAAAAATAAAGGTAAAGGTTTAGTTCCTAATCTGCTCTACTCAATAAAACCTTTCTAATTCGTATTATCTTTGTCCTGCCAATTTGACCGCTGGGGGAACTGAGACACTTGAGGAAGTCTTGAGCAGTTTGTTTTGACATTGTTACACTGTAATTGCACTTCAGATAAGTTTTATGTACATTTGCAATTTAATGCTGGCGCCCCGAATAATAACATGAGCATTGAAATGAAGCAATATATTCTGTTGCTTCATATGTATAATCATTCGAAAGCAGCTTCATAAAGGTCCGTAATATTTCCATAAAGATCCTTAATAGTTTACTTATCACGAAAAGAAAAAAGATCCTAAACATTTGTAGGAGCAGGAGAAGGACTCCATAATCAATGAAAAGAGAGAAGGATAAAAAAAAACCATAATGGCCATTTTTGCTTAAGCTTTACCTGTTGGATCAGAAGCTTTAATTAATGAATCAACTCAAGAGTCCAAGTTGTCTAATTTATGGCGCATCCTTCATATGCCTCTTCATACAACTTTATTTTAACCGTCCAAGTTGTTGCTGTGCAGCTACTTCTCTTTACAGTTTGTTACTCTTTGTTGTCTTCTGTTTTTTCCTCTTTTTGTTTTCCTATGTCAACATGTTAGATCTGGTTTTATCTTGCTAGTTCTTATGTTACTATGTGTGATAGGTTTGGCGTATAAGGACTGGTCAGTGCTTGCGCCGTCTTGAACGTGCACATTCTCAGGGTGTCACCAGTCTTGTCTTCTCTCGAGATGGAAGTCAGATCTTAAGCACATCCTTTGACAGCACAGCAAGGTTTTTATCCTTTGACCATTTGCTGTGATGGCATGTCATCACTAGATGTTAGATATAGTGGTTTTAGCTAAATGATATCTCAGATGCAGTCATCACCTTCTCTCTCTTGGGAAAAGGGAAATAAACTGAAAAATATAACGGCTGCATAGCTATAAATTGTCTGCTGTTGGTCTTGGTTGGGAGAAGCATGCCTGATATCTCTGTTTCATCTGTTGTAGAATTCATGGTCTGAAGTCAGGTAAATTGTTAAAGGAATTCCGCGGACATTCATCTTATGTGAATGATGCTATCTTTAACAATGATGGATCTCGAGTCATCACCGCATTTAGTGACGGCTCAGTAAAGGTAAGATTACTGTCTGTCCAGGGATGACTGAGAGAAGCATGCCATATTTTTTTTTTCCAATTCTATTTAATTGGGGTTATCTACTCTATTCTGTGTGATAATTTGTCTGAGTTGCCTTAAAACAGGTCTGGGATGCCAAAACTACAGATTGTCTGCAGACATTTAGACCACCACCTCCTTTAAGGGTATTTGATTTGCTTGGGGCATATTACCAATATATTATTTATTATGTGTTAGTTTTTCTCAGGATACTTTGTTTTACAAGATTCTGTTTTTTGAACTTGTTTGCTGCTATTCTTTTTCTCCTACAGGGTGGTGATGCATCTGTGAATTCTGTCCATCTTTTCCCTAAGAATACAGATCACATTATAGTGTGCAATAAGACGTCATCTATTTATTTGATGACACTTCAAGGACAGGTAAGCATTGTTGTTTGTGGATCACTTTTCTTTCCCATTCTTTGGTTTTTTATTTTGGGAGATTTTCCCTTCGCATAGTCAGGGAAAGAGGTAAGGTCTGCGTACACATTACCCTCCCCAGACCTCACTTGTGGGGTTATACCGGGTTTGTTGTTGGTGTTGTATGGTCAGGGAAAGAGAAAGGAACAAATTGGGAAATGGAATCATTTTACACTAGCAACAGACACTTTTTCTACTAATCGAAATCTCAAATTCGTTTTCTAAAAGAAAACATAAGGGCAATGGACTGAAGTGGAGTTTAATAGAAGAATTCAAATAGTAAGTGAACTTATGCTATGCAATTGTCATGTAGGTCGTTAAAAGTTTCTCATCTGGTAAAAGAGAAGATGGAGACTTTTTGGCTGCTTGTCTATCACCAAAAGGAGAATGGATTTACTGTGTAGGTGAAGACAGGTATAGTTGAAATTTAAGTCCCTTGCTTTATGGAGTTTTGAGATTGATGCCATTATTTCTTATTACTACGGAAAAAGAGAAAGAGAGTGTGACTTTGTTATTACTTGGTGAACTTTCATTTTATTTCATCCTTGAAGATTTCTCTCTTCTCCTACATTTGAAACTTCAAGGACTTGCTGCTATAGATTTGTCTACGATTGAACTTAATTACTATATTAATCATAATTCGTCGAGTTATTCTGAAACTACTACTGCTTTCTTTTATCTACTTTTGAACCGTCATTGCTTATTGTACAGTGGAAGATATCTTTTTCCCCGGCACTCAAAATGTGTCGGTTATGTGAGCTTTATTACGTTGTTGATATTGATATTCAGTGGGGAAGGATTTATCCCATTTTTGCTGATGATGTGCTTTGTGCATTCCAACAGAAACTTGTACTGCTTTAGTTATCAGTCAAACAAACTGGAACATCTGATGAAGGTATGCTTTAATTCCGACATGAAGTTTGTCTACCACATGTTCTTTCCTTATTGTCACAGTACAAGTCATACTTGTAGAGTTAACACTTTGAGCTTGGTATTGTTATAAATCTCTCTTTTCTTTCTTTCCTTGTCTCACTCGCTTGCTCACTTAATCATTACTGGAACGTATGCGTATGTACCTGAGACGCACGTGTTCACATATGCGGATGCTGCCGAGGCTAAGTTCAATGTTTTTTTTTCGTTTGTCAAGAGATAAATAACAGTACCAAGAAGGATATTGATTTTTCTCTGTGGCTCATCCTCCTAATGCCTTCATTCAAGCCAAGAGAAGGGGAACAATGATAACTTGCTGATGTGTTGTGCAGTTTTCAGTTTCTTACCTAAGATTTATACGAAAAATTAATGGATACCATGGATATTTTGGCTTAAAACATCTTATATTTCTTCTCATAATACCTCTTCAACCAACCTGCTAGCGAAATAAGAAAATGATAGTAGGTTAGTTAATTGATTTAGCGGTTATTTCTCTCTAATTTCATCCTCAGTTGTACCATCTTGTTTTTTTGTTTTACCAAATCATATTTGTTTTAACCAACATTTAAGCAGTGATAATGGTATATAGACTATTTTCTTTTGTTTCCTCTTAATCCTCCCAAAATAATCTGATGTACCATTAAACCTCTCCTCCCTTCTCAAACAACAGTAAACTTATCTGCCTCCTGCATTCACATGCACATGTTACATATACCATATTGCATATTGTCAGGTATGGAGGTGAATATGTATTTTTTAATCAAGTGATATGGTAGTCATTCTCTGTTAAATTTTAGGTGGGTTTTTAGTGTTGTTGGCTTTAGGATCAGGATCTGTTTTATGGCAGGTACATGAAAAGGAAGTAATTGGTATCACTCACCATCCCCATATAAACCTTGTCGCCACCTATGGAGAAGACTGCACCATGAAGTTATGGAAGCCTTGAGGCATTCTTTGCCATGTTGATTTCGGTGTAGAAGTGGAAAAGGACAACTTTATGTATATGTATATTTATCTCTGTTTTTTTTTTCTTAAAACTTTAATCCATTCAATTAGATGCCTCGCGCAAATATCTTCACCATATGTGGAGCCTGTTTTTCTGGATCAAATTTGTTTAAAAGCCAACCTTCTTTGTCCGTCCAATGCACACTTGGTTCGAGCTAGGATCCCATTTTTGTGTGCTAATTGTTTTCAGCATCTTTCTTCTATGAATCTCCATTGCATAGGAAACAAATAAAATGCCTCTAAAACTAATTATTTGGGGTAAGAATAAGTGCGATATCACTCTATAAGAGTAGAGAAACCATGTACGCAACACTCCAAAACTATGTGGAGCTCTTCAAAAAGACATTGTATTATCTGTACTAACCATTGACAAATATTTAAGTTTGTGTTATACTACAAACTAACGCTAATGGACATGAAATTAAGTATACTTGCAACGCACGTAGTTAGCACATCCAGGAAGGTAATAACAGAAGATTCAAGTCAAATTCAAAGGCCAGTAGTAAATACGAAGCAACCGTCCCAACTGTCCCCAACACAGAAAAATAAGCTTTTCTGCATGCACATCATAAAAATTCTGAAAGAAAAAGAGGTTTTTGCATTTACTTCTGAGAGTCATAAGCATACACCTTTTTCTCTAGGGAACTGTGTTTCGCAGAGAGGCTGCAAATGGAGCTAAGTATTAATGAAGGAATTCAGCTCAACATTATTAAGTGAGGTAACATCAAATGTAAACACGGTACAGAGCTCCGCCCAAAGGGACCAATCATTTGTTAAATCACAGCTCATCCATGGCTGCACCAGTCTGCATAATGAGTATAATTACTACTAGCACTTACTCTTGTTGTTTATTTGCTCAACTAATAACTCCCTTTCAATTTTTGTGGCGCTGACTCTTTTCTCTTTCTTTTAAATGTTTTCCTTTTGTTGAAATATACTCCTTTCGTCTCTTACATATTAGCCGCTTTTGCCTTAATTCTTAATTGAATTTGTTCCATATAACTTGTCAATTTTAACTAATAGCCACTGATATATGAATCTACTTATATATAATTTTTCCAGAAATACATTGATATGGAACTTCCCAAATAACAATGAAGAACAAGTAAAAGAAGCAAATAATAGAAATAATGACTAATATTTCAATTCCTAATTAATGAGGTGAAACTATGAAAGTGAAAAAACCATCAAATCAATATACTATAGTAAGCTAGGGACAAGTTTGGGGCAACCCCATAAACACAAATATGAGCAACTTTTTTTGGAATTGTGTTAATAACTGCCAACTTATAGACCTAGTGTTCAAAGGTAGCAAATACACTTGGTCTAACAAAAAGATATAAAAACAGGTCCTGCCTCATCCTAGAAAGAATTGATAAGTGTTTTAATAACCAGTGGATAAATGAATACCCTGAGGCCAACATCACCCACCTTGCAAGGATCCACTTTGATCGTTGCCCTATGCTGGTCAAGCTCAATAGCAGCACTCCTGTGGCCTCCACCAAGCCTTTTAGATTCGAGTTCATGTGGTGTAATCATCCCATGCAGTGGCGGAGGCAGGACTTCTGCTAAGGGGGTTCAAAAGAGGAATACGTTAATTTAAAGAGATTGTAGCTAGAGTGAATGGAACCAATGACCTCATAATGGTTTTGAACCCCCTTCATCACTAAGCCATGCTTTTGGACTGTGTGAAGCAGATCCAAAACATATTATATAGAGAAAAAAATCAGATTTTGCCTTATATACACAGAGAAATTTTTCGGCGAAGGGGTTTGGGTGAACACCCTTGCGTCCCCCTAAATTCGCCCCCGATCCCATGTTGTATTCTCTCATCAGTGACTCCTTCCCATCCTATTCCACCCTCGTCCCTTCAACATTAAGATTCAAGGAGAATGACACTTGGGACAAAAATACATTTGGTAACATCTTTCAAAGGAAAAGGATGCTCCTTTCCAGGATAGTTGGGATCCAGAAATCACCTAGCTACCAAACCAGCAACTTCTTCCAAACCCTTGAGAATACCATTATTCAAGAGCTTGATTCTGTCCTAAAAAATCAGGAAGATTTTTGGAAATTGAAAGCCAGGATCAACTGGCTCTCTGATGGTGATGCCAACACATGTTTCTTCCACACTTCCACCCTTAACATGAGAAGGAGAAACATGATTCTATCCTTTAAAGATGAATCAGGGCACTGCAATATGAGCTCCAGGAAATAAAAGCTTCAATAACAATTTTCTTCTAAGAGATCTACTCCAATTCTCTCACTCAATCCCAAAGGATCACCTCCACACAGAGGCCTCAAGCTCCCTTCCTCTCTGATATCCAAAAATCCAGCATGGCAATGCCCCTCAGAGATAGTGAAATCAAAAATGCCATTTTTTCCTTCAAACCTTTCAAAGCTCCAGGCCCGAATGGCCTCCACCCTTTCTTCTACCAAAAATACTGGGACATTGTGGGTAAGGATGTGACTCTTTTCTGCAAAAATTGTTTCTCAAGAGCAACTATGCATCCTCTGATGAATGAGACACTCCTCTGCCTCATTCCTAAATGTCCTCAGGTCATCTTGATTAAGAATTTTAGGCCCATAGGCTTATGCAACACTGTTTCTCTGATGGTGATGCCAACACATGTTTCTGTTGAAATCCATGATCAAATGGCTCTCTGAAAGCCAGGATCAACTTGCCAACACACGTTTCTTCCACACTTCCACCCTTAACAGGAGAAGGAGAAACATGATTCTATCCCTTAAAGATGAATCAGGGCACTGCAATATGAGCTCCAGAAAATAAAAGCTTCAATAACAATTTTCTTCTAAGAGATATACTCCAATTCTCTCACTCAATCCCAAAGGATCACCTCCACACAGAGGCCTCAAGCTCCCTTCCTCTCTGATATCTAAAAATCCACCATGGCAATGCCCCTCAGAGATAGTGAAATCAAAAATGCCATTTTTTCCTTCAACCTTTCAAAGCTCCAGGCCCGAATGGCCTCCACCCTTTCTTCTGCCAAAAATACTGGGACATTGTGGGTAAGGATGTGTCTCTTTTCTGCAAAAACTGCTTCTCAACAGCAACTATGCATCCTCTGATGAGTGAGACACTCCTCTGCCTCATTCCTAAATGTCCTCACGCATCTGTAACAAAAATCTTAGTAAATAGAATCAAGCCTTACCTCCCCACCATCATTGGCCCCTGCCAGGCTAGCTTCCTCTCCAATAGGAGAGCTGCTGATAATTCCATCATTGTCTAGGAATACATTACCCACTTTGGAAAGATGAGAGGCAAAACACCTCTCATGATCCTCAAGATAGACCTGGAGAAAGTCTTTGATAGACTAGAATGGTCCTTCATAAAAGAGACCCTTCATTTCTTCAACTTTCCCAATTCCATAGTCAACCTTATCATGTCATGTGTTAGTTCTTCCTCCATACCAGTCCTTGTTAATGGAGAGCAGACAAAATCCTTCAAATCCACCAGGGGTATTAGGCAAGGGGATCCTTTATCACCCTACCTATTCCTCCCATGTATGGAAAGACTTTCCAGAGCCATTCAGAGAAACACCCAACTTAAAGAATGGTCCCCCATTAACATTAGCAGAACATGTCCTAAAATATCCCATATCTTCTTTGCTGATGATCTAACACTCTTTGCTACAGCTAATCAGGGCAATTGCAGCATTATTCTTAATACTCTCAGCTCCTTCAATCAGGCCTCAGGGCAAAAAATTAATCTCTGCAAGTCCAAAATTATCTTCAGTGCCAACTGCCAGCCCCATTAGATGGAGATCATCTCAAATAATCTTGCCATCCAGGGATCAACCAGTTTTGGAAAATACCTTGGATTCATAATCTTCTATAAAAGACCTACCCACAATGACTTCCAGTTTATCATTGATAATCTGCACACAAAGTTGGCAGGTTGAAAAATAAATATGGTCAACATGACTGGAAGAACTACCCTTGCAAAAGCCTCAATCAACACCATCCCCAACCACATCATGCAATACATTAAACTCCCCTTCAAAACATCCAAGGAAATAGACAAAATCCAAAGGAATTTCATCTGGGGTACTACAAGTGAAAAAAAAGATGTCCTTAGTCTCTTGGGCCACAATTACAAAACCAAAATCCCAGGGGGGACTAGGAATCCAAAAAGCTGACCTTAAAAATAAAGTAATCCATTCAGGTCTCGCTTGGAGACTTTATCAAAACCCTTCTTCACTTTGGGCAAAAACCCTCATAGCAAAGCACTGCAACTGGAGACACCCACCAAAGAAATCAAAATCAAGCACCTGGCAATGCATACTCAAAGGGTGGGAGACATGTATGAAAGCCAGAAGATGGATTGTCCACTCAGGGAACATGGTAAATTTCATCAATGACCCTTGGATCCCAAATCTTCCCTCAATCAGATCCATCATCAAGGGCCCCTTTACCAAGGAAGATCTCGCCATTTCAGTGGCTTCAGCTTACAACAATAGGGCTTGGAACCTGGATTCCATATCCCTAAACATCCCCTCAAATATCCAAAACACTATTCTTAACACCTTCATCCCTTCAAATCCCATAAAAGAAGACATAATGGTATGGGGCGCTACCACAAATGGTATTTTCACTCTAAAATCAGCATACTCTCTCTTGGATAATCTGGACCAACACCACTGTGACAATACATGTAACAACTACATGTGAATCTGGAAGTTAAAAGTTCCAGACAAGATCAAATCCTTCTTCTGGCTCCTCTTTCATGATAGGCTCCCCACTAGATCCTTTCTCCATCATATTGGGGTTCGGGTAGATCCTAAGTGTTGCTTCTGCAATCACCCCATCGAAACATCTGCCCACATCTTTTTTGACTACCCCAATACCAAAAAGTTTTGGACAAATCTTGTGGCAGAATGTACCACCTCTTTGCCAAGCCATTATTTCCCCTTCACCAGCAGGGACTGGCCAACCATATGGGAGCTCTTTCAGACAAATCCCTTTAACAACATCATCAACTGGGAAGACCTACCCCCATTCTGTTTTTGACACATCTGACTCACAAAAAATAACAACCTCTTTAACAAGAGAAAGGATGTGGTTAGTATAAAAATTGTACTGGCAAAAGCAATAGAGTGCATAACCATTAAGGTAAACAGAGCACCCACAAAAGAAAGAAATCATATGGGTCAAGTGGACCCCCCTCCAATCAACACATATAAACTCACTGATGGGGCTGCAATTGGGAACCCGAGCAGGTGAGGAATAGGTGGTGTCTTCAGAAATGCAAGTGGTAACTGGATCCTCGGCTATATGGGAAGTATACAACATACTACAAACACACAGGCCGAATTACTCGCAATCCTAAAGGGCCTGCAAATAGCTGAAGAAAAGCAACTAACATCACTGGAAATCAACACAGATTCCACAGAGGTAATTAGGATGCTTAATAATGGAAACCTCATATTTGACTCAAACATTTTTGAATGCAGGTCAATCGTCCAAAGACTAGGATACGTGGTGGTAAAGCACAACTACAGGGAGACGAACAGAGTTGCTGACTTGCTAGCCAAGGAAGGAGCAAAGGAATTTTTTTTTTGATGTTTTTGTAACAACAGTTCCTCCGGTGCTTACTATTTATGTATTTTGGACAGACATCGCAGGACTATTTTCTCAAAGAAAATTTAGGGCTATAATATTGACATTTATGACACAAATGAGGGAACCAGTGTATCCCCTCCAAACAATGCTTTCACCCTTTTGTACCCTAACGAGTAATTTCTATTAATATATATGAATCATCTTTAACCAAAAAAAAAAAAAAAAAGTATAGTGTAGTACTCATATATTATCCCCAAGGAATATAATTCCTATATACTCACTCATCAATTATTACTCATTTACTGCATAAAACAACTTACAGGTGAATTCATTTACTCCTCTCTAACCACCGCATTTCCCTCCTCTATTAAACCCTTTGCCACCTTTTCATTCCTTCTCACTTCAAGCTAGTTATACTATTTACACACACTAACCAAAGACATTGAGGAAATGGGTAGTGAGTTTAGGCTATTTTCTTTAGGTTTTCTGTTGTTTATATTGATTAATAATGCAATATGTCAAGACGAAGATGGAACGAGGAGTTCTTTGGTGCCAGCCATGTTTATATTTGGAGACTCTTTGATTGACAATGGAAACAACAATAATTTGCCTTCTTTTGCAAAGGCTAATTATTTTCCTTATGGAATTGATTTTAATGGTGGCCCTACTGGTCGTTTCTCCAACGGTTACACCATGGTTGATGTAATTGGTAATATACAAACATTTATCCACTTGTTTATATTTGTTTTTTTTCTCCAAATATTTCATATTCCAACCCTTTGTGCATGGAATTTATTTTCATTTTTTCAGCCTTTGGTTCTTGTTTCTATTTGGAAAAATGATGTTGTATAGCCACCTCAAAATAATAGTCAAATAAATTGTATATTTTTGGTATGTTATATAAAAAAAGTATATAAATTTTATATACTTTCGCAACTATCGAATATAAATAGTTTCGACTAAAAGTACTTTCTATTTTTCTCCCCTTTTTGATAGAATATTAAGAACAATCATTATTACTTAGAGTACTTTCTATTTGATAGAATATTTAAGAACAATCATTACTTAGAATGATTAAATAAAAGAGTAGAATATTAGCATACACAATAATCTAGCGAAAATCTGATACTTTTGAGCTTAGATCATAGGTATAACAATATGTTAGACTCTAGTATTGTGGGCTTTTTTCTCAAATTGCTATAAAAAAAAGAAGAAATATTTGATTGTTTTTCCTAAAAGAGAAATAGGATTCCATAGGGAAATATTTCTTGACATGATAAAGAGAATTATTGCTTCTCATAACTAGATCAAGTATTTAAACAAGAATAAAAACAAACGAGTTATTTCATTTCTAAAAAGATAGATAAAATTAGAATATTGGGTGAATTAATTATTGACTCGTTATTAATTACTGGCAGCTCAATTGCTTGGACTACCCCTTATTCCACCATACACTGAGGCTTCTGGAGACCAAATGCGATTTGGAATAAACTATGCCTCAGCTGCTGCTGGGATTCTTGATATTACTGGCAGAAACTTTGTGAGTTTTCTTTTTTACTTTTTATTTCTTTGAAATATCTAATTCAACCCCCTCCCCCCACAAAAAGAAAAAAGGAAAAGGGCAAATAAATGGTACTTTTAATTTATCTAGAATAATGTCTCCATCCCAAACCCTAAGCACGAACAGGATAGAGCAGCATGGTACACAAAGTATTTTGCTTACACAGAGTCCGGGGAAGGGCCCCACCTCAAGAGTGTGATGTAGACAACTTACCCTAATACAAAAATTAGTGGCTGCTTTCATTACTCGAATCCGTGAACTATAGGTCACACAAAAATAACTTAATCATTGCTCCAATTCCCTTCCAATCCCAAAGCAGGATGGGAGGGGGGGGGGGGGGAATGGGTTTTAA
>ML381721.1:16895-36065 GCA_005239525.1 Nicotiana knightiana
TTTTTTTTTTTTTTTGTAGTTGTATTGTTATTGTATAGAAAATTTAGGAATTTGATGAAAGATGCATCAAATTCATATGTAGAACCAATGTAAAATGTTGTAATGATAAATCCATTAACAAATTAAATAAACAAAGGTAAATGCAATACACCTAAACCACCTATCCAAGTGCTTTTACTTTTGACTTATTTAAAATGTGACATTAGTCATAGAATCTTGCATGATTAATTATTAATAATCTTATACAGGTAGGGCGTATTCCATTCAATCAGCAAATCACAAATTTTGAGAGCACAGTGAACCAAATCAGAAGCAATCTTGGAGTATCAGATGTAGGAGAGGCATTAGCCAAATCTATTTTCTTTGTTGGAATGGGAAGCAATGACTACCTTAATAATTACCTTATGCCTAATTATAATACAAAGAATCAATATAATGCTCAAGAATTTTCCACTCTCTTGGTTCAGCAGTATAATCAACAACTTATGGTAAGACTCTTTTTTAATTTTCCAAATTTGTTTATTTTTTCATTTTTCCTAACATAATATAAACTAGTATTTTTTTCATTTTATTTATCAACTAATGTTTTTCTCCCTCCAATTCAATTCGTGAAAAATTTCAGAGATTATATAATCTTGGAGCTAGAAAATTTGTGATTGGTGGAGTTGGACTAATGGGGTGTATTCCAAGCATTCTAGCACAAAGTCAAAATGGTGGATGTTCAGATGAAGTGAATCAACTTGTTCTTCCATTCCATAACAATGTTAGATCAATGCTTAACAACTTTAATACCAATCTTCCTGGTTCCAAATTTGTTTATATTGATATCAGGAATATGTTCCAAGATCTCCTTACCAATTACAGACAATATGGTAAGTCAATCTCATTCCAGAAAAATTCTTATTTATTTTATTCAATACTATTTTATTTCAGTCGGACAAAGAGAAAAAGATACTTGAAAACTTCATAACCTATAGGTTAAAATATATTGATCAGTATTGTCAAGGTTCATTTCAAGTGCACTTAAGCCCTGAAGCTTAGAAAAGCTCAGATAGGGCGCTTCGCCTCGCTTAAGCTACGCTCTAGTGTAGGCAAGGCACTGAGGTGTGCGCCTCATTGCCTATGAGTTTTATCTAGAATTGAGTGGTACTAAGCAATACTCCCTCCGTTTCAAATTAGATATGGTATTTTCCTTTTTAGTCTGTTCCAAAATAAATGACACAATTTTAAATGTGAAAATAATTCAACTTTAAACTCTTCATTTTACCCTTAACGAGAAGCTTTATAACCACACAAATATCACGGCCCCACAAAGCTTTTACCCCTTAAGCTTTTAAGACCACAAGTTTTAAAAGTCTTCTTTTTTTTAAATTCCGTACCGAGTCAAACTACATCTCTAAATTGAAACGAAGGAAGTAATAATTATTGGCAAATAAGTGTACTAGTTGTTGAGGAACATATTAGGAATGAATTTGTTTCTTTTTTCTTGAATGCCATATGTATTTCTATTTTTTTCCGTAGTTGCGGCTTTTTGATCAAAGTGCACGTTAGTTGTGCTTTGGGTTTAAAGCCCCGATCGACCTGGAGCGCTTTTTAGAACTTTTCGCTTTTGACAATATTGATATTGATAGATTAAAAATTCTTTGAACCAATAATGCGTATAAGTTAAATTCATTTCTAAGTGGGAAAAAGATAATGAGAGAACCCTTTTACCATTCACCCTTTCCTTGTATAATTGTACAAAAAGCTCTATTAAAGGTCCTTTTTGTCTAATTTTCTTTTACTTCCCATCTAAACAAAGATTTATTGGAATATTGTATTAAATCAAAAGCTAACATTCTGTATTCGGACATTGTTAATGATGTAACAGGATTTAGTGAAATAAACAATGGATGCTGTGGAGTAGGGAGAAATAGAGGGCAAATAACATGTCTACCATTCCAAACACCATGTCAAAATAGGGAACAATTCATATTTTGGGATGCATTTCATCCAACTGAGGCTGTTAATATCTTGTTTGGAAGGAAGGCTTTCAGTGGTGGTCCTGATGTTGTTTATCCCATCAATATTCAGCAACTTGCCACTCTTTGAGCTTTCTCTTTTTATCTATGGAAGAAATTAACTTAGTTTTCTGAAGTGAACCTTTTTTTTTTTTCTTTTGGATATTTTGCTATATTTAGTCGAGAATATAATCTTCTTCTGCACGGAGAACAATGAAGCAGTTGCTGATATATTAGGAATGCGTTAGAATGCACAATTTTATTAAGATCCACAATGCCTCAAAAGATTGACAAAAAAATGCTTTAAATATTATATTTATTATTCTTTTTCTGATGAAGAGATTTACTTATGAATTGGAAAAAAAAGGTTGTTGCAAGAACTTGAGTGGTGCAGGCAGGGAGATAAAGATAAGGATTAAGGATCAATAATCAGAAGCCATTATTATTTTTAAACAATAAATGCAAACTTATTATAAGTAAGCAAATCTAGAATTTTAAGTTTGTGGATAACTGCTCGGACTTATTATACTGTAGGTAGAATCGAATTCAAGATTTAAAAACAGTGGATGTACGTACCTTTCGATATATAATATTTTTCTAGAAATTTTCTACTTATATAGTTCACGTTTGATACAATGGGTACATATGCACCTGCTGTTTCAGAAAGATAAACTCACATGGGGGACCTTTTATACTAAGCTGAAATAGCATGACTAACTCGTATGAACCTTTGGAAGTTTTACCTTTGCACAAGTTCAATGGATTCGAGTGCACTTTACTTTCCCTAAAGAACCTTAAGATTGTAAACCTTTGAATTAAATATTACTAATGTCAAACCATGTACTGTCTTTTATTATATAACCGTGGCGTCCGAGCCACTTGCATATCAGTGGCGGAGGCAGGATTCCCACGAAGGGGGTTCAAGGAAAAAGTTAAAAATGATTGTATCTGGGGGGATTTGAACCTATGATCTTAGGAAAGTTTTGAACCCCCTTGATCACTAAGCTACACTTTTGAAATTTGAACTATGTTAAGGGGGTTCAAAACTTAATATATAGAGGCAAAAACCAGATTTTGCCTTATATACACAGTGTAATTTTTCGGCGCCTCCTAAATCCGCTCCTGTTGTATATACCTTGACTAATTCCACGGGATACCTGCTACATTCCACTGGCACAAATACCCAACAGAGATACCAGATAACTCTGTCCATTAAGGTTTTGACAGATGAGAAAGAAATCACCTAGTGTGTTATAGAAATACTTCTACTATGAAGGTGAACCTTTGCAGAAGAAGACAGCAGTGCTGTTAATACTGTAAAATCTAGATGTAGAAATACTTGTTACCCAGAAAAGATTGGCGACAAGGATCAAGAACATTACCATTCAGAAGAGATCCCACATGTTTTAGCTAAACTGGACACCTATTAATGGAAGTTCCTATCAAAATGTGGAACGACAAAATGGGGCTAGTCGTGTGAGATTCTCAGCTAAATAGGAGTTGCTGGTGAACTAAATGAGCTTTAAGATTACTTGTCATTTATCAGCGAATGCATATAGAGTACAAAACTGCCCGAGTCTCCAGAATATATGAGGTACAACAAAGGAAAAAGAAAACTCAACGTTCCTTGCAGAGAATAAATAAGTCCGTTAACGGACCTTACGAACTTTTTCTTCCTGTCCTAAGCCAAGAGATTTTTGTGCATTTGCTATTCCTTCAGGATCTGCCAAAATGAAA
This sequence comes from Nicotiana knightiana, assembly GCA_005239525.1. NCBI lineage: Eukaryota > Viridiplantae > Streptophyta > Magnoliopsida > Solanales > Solanaceae > Nicotiana > Nicotiana knightiana. Next base: position 20,633 of record ML381721.1, read on the forward strand.
ATCTTCGATTAAAGGAAAAAAAATAAAGAAAATGAAAGATGGCTAAAAGTCTTTAGAAGGGCCAAAGCGAGGGGGGAAAGGAAATAGATGACCTTCACGCTTCATTTGCGCTCCTTGTACTCTCCACCGCTCAACAGCAGAAGAATAAGGAACAAAAGAAGATCCAAAAGAACAAGGGGAAAAACAAAAGAAAATCTTTTTTCTCCTTTCATCTTTTATTCAAACCACAGAAGATTCTGCTTGTCATGACTACATCCCCACCTTAACATTTGCAACTTCCATCAGCTTGCATATATACAACTAAATAAATATTGCTTATTGTTTTAACTTTTAAGGCCTAGCCTAACACACAAAACTCCAAAGTTCCAGCCCAGCTAAGTGTTACTTGCAAAAACAAAAACAAAAACAAAAGCCTTTGAATAATCCCCCACCTCGAAACAAAAAGATACAAGGACAGAAACCCCCAAAAGAAGCAAACAAAGGAGTCTTCATGAGAAGAACAAACAGTTCAGTGAAAACTCGATAACAACAAACTAGCCAAAAGTAGCTCCCACAGGGACACCACAAATGAAGGACCCTTTTCCCCTTGAAACAAATTAGTAATATGCAGACGAATAGACTTACCAAAGAATTGCGTAAAGATACTCGTGAAGAAGGTCAAGTTACGAGCAACATTATATCCCATTGCAGGAGGCAGAGGTTTAACAACAGTGTCAATGCTGAAGACGCGTTGAAGAAACTGCAAATAAATAAAAGAATCATATAATTTTTTTTAACCAAAGAAGAAAAATCAAAGGCTCAATAGAATTTAAGAGTACAACAAATATAGAAATATTCTTTTTTGTTAAGTATAGTAGATACTGATATTGAAGGTAGTCATCCTTTATCAAAAAGAGCATCCACTTAATTTTCCAAATTTCCTTCGTCCTGTACTTCTTAGCATCAGATATGAGATCCCTTTTGACTGTAATTTCTGCAGCTTTAATTTTAGATTTAGACTGCAATTGGTTTTGAAAATGCAAATCTACTGTAATAAGATTTAGACAAACAGATGAAGAATCAATCGTCAAGAACGTTTGGATTATGCACTTCGTCATCTTTTTTTCTTCTTCTTTTTGATGAGAGAAATCCCTGAGGATCAGTGACGCATGGTTCGAAACTCGATCGATAATGAGTTTGCCCCTCTACCCTTCTCTAATAAAATACTAGGCTTTTGTCCTGGGGAGGCTTCGAACCCGTGATGTGTGCCTAATCCACACATCACACGTTCTGCTCTTACTACTAGACCAAAGCCCTGGACCATGCATTTTGCCATCTATAGTTCTACATATTTTATGGCTCCAAATTTTTTACCATATTGACTTTATATTTATAAAAATTAGCTATCTTCTCCAAGAATTCCATTTTCCTCTCTCTGTCAACTATACATCTGCTCCCTAACTTCGCCATCCATATGCCACAGTTCCTTCACTCAATTCTTCAATCAAACCTCTATTGCACATCCATTTATTTTGGTTTTATACAATACTCTCCATTTTCATCTTTTTCCAGCTTCGATTATTTGATTACCCCAAATGATTCATGTATTCGCTTGAAAATATACCGAAAATTTCAACTCCAAGGATTCTTGGCACCGAAAGACCATCTGGAACCTCCTAAAGCTAATCTCATATTGATATCATCCAAAAGCGCAAAATATTTTTCAAAATATGATTCATTGATGCATGAAAAAGAAAAACCCAAAACCATAACGAGTATCCTTGTCAAACCTGAACTTAAGCACGAGGAGATCACAGGACAAAACCATTGAGCACGGACTTTCGCATTATCAAATGAGACTCATGATAGTGCTTGACAAAATGCTAAAATGTATAATTCAAGCAAGGCATTTGTAAGAAGCAGTCAGCCGATGGGAGAGAGTAGAACTGTGGAAGTAGCAAATGTGAGGAGAGGAATATAGGGAATTGGAGAAGAGCTCGATGGAGTGAGAGGGAGAGGACAAGGGTGGTTGGAAGAGTAAAAGAAGGAGAGATAAAGGAGGAGCAAGGTAGACAAGGTGTACTGAAGCTAACTGGAATGAGAAGGATAGGTACGAATAGAGGACCTGGTCATTATCATTGCTGTCCTTAGCTTCTTCCCTGTGCCTTTTTCTTTTCTTTTAATTTTATGGTTTTCCTTCCCTTTCGTTTTATTTTTCATGTATTTTTAAGTTGCTTCAATTATATTTTGTCTTCATCTCAATGTGTTTGGAATATGGATCTCAGACGGATCATTTAAATTCAAATGGTTCACGTTGGGGACTAAATAAGAAAAAACAATATAATGGGGAAAAACCCCGAGTTCAAACTATAGACTGGGAACTAATTCAGTACTTTGACACAGAGTAACTTACTGTCTCTCCACTTACATGGAAGGGCATGGAATTGCAATTGAACCATGACAAATAAAAGTTTCCTCGTTGCATAGAACTACTCAAAATCTACTAAATGTACTGCTTGCCCTGATACAAGCAATACACTGAAAGACACTTTGATGCTACAGCTAAGACAAGAAAAGAACTGGTGTGATGGGTCTAAGTTGCTAAGGCCTATGCTCTATAAGAAACAAAAAATTTCACCAAAATGAATGTTAGTACCTTTAAACTACCTCCACCTCATAACGATTTAGCAATCCTTCTTTACCAAAGCGAAACTATTTGAGGTATGCTAATCTCACACATATGACCACTTTAGGTTGTGGAACCCAATTCAGCTCTCTATCTTTTAACCAGAAGACCCAAGTCAAGTGTCATGTTGTATCGTATCGTATTGTATTATACTGTATTGTTTAATGAATACAATATTTGGATAGATTGTATCGTTTGCCGTCTTTTCATAATGTCACACACCAACAATATAAAGAATAAACTTGCAACATTACTTAAAAAAAGTAGGATACATAGTAGAATTATTGTATAAAAAATCATAGTAGAATTATTGTATAAAAAAGTAGGGCAAAGCATAAAATATGATTATTTAATAATAAGGAAGGGCAAGGTGAGAAAAAAAAATCAAGATAACGACGCCACCACATCACATTCGTCGTTTCATAAAGTCACTTTTTGTCGTTACGTAACGAAGGATTTAACGATATAATACAATAAAATTTAAGTAACAACAAAAATAAACATTGTATTTAAAGTATCAATACGATACAATACAATGGGTAACAACCATCCAAACAAGCTGTTAGTCTTCATGATAGAAAATGCCATGGTCAACATTGGGATAACTTGTCACGGTCATTGATTTTGCTGCTATTAGTTCTACAAATTCATCTATAAGCTTAGGGTCGGCTATATAAATTACACTGGCCGTAACCTATCTGTACTCATCTACATAAAACAGATACATACATATATATATATATATATATATATATATATATATATATATATATATATATATATATAGAGAGAGAGAGAGAGAGAGAGAGAGAGACCTGGAAGTTACGTTGGAAGCTGTAACGAAGTTCAGGGTCAATTTCAAGAGAATCATCAGCTTCGCTAACATTGGATTTGACGGATTTTTTACCAGGGACGTGCATAGTCGGCGTTTGACCAGGTTGGCTAGTGACTTTGAGCCTTGCGTCTTTGAATTTGTCATCTTGTTCTGCCTCTACCCTCCATGGTGCTGACGCTAGCAGCTCTTTCTTCCCTTTCGCCATTCTCAAAAATTGCAGTGTTACTATGAGGACGACGACGACGAATGCAAGAAGATAAAGGAGAGAAGAATTGCCGAACTAACGACATCGTTTCAAATCCAGACTTCTAATTTCACAATTTTACAATTAAGTACTTCAAATTGGTCAAAACACATAATTTGGACACCTATGTACCTATAATTACAGTTCTTTTGAGAAACTTTTTCTAGTTAAACTATTACTTTTATCAAAATTGGAAGCTAGTTATATGCCAAAATTGGATACACGTGGTTAGAGCCGTCAAAATGGGCTTGGCCCATGAGGCCAGCCTAACCCAGCCCGCTACTTAGATAGGGTTGAGCTAGAATTTTTTGAGTCCATTTGTAACTGAGGCTTAAAAGCCCGACCCAAATCAGCCCGTTGGCCCTTGAGGCTTGATTGAAGCTGGGCTTGGGCTGGCCCGTGAGCCAAAAATTAATTAATTCAAATTAATTAATTATTAAATATTTTTAAAATGTAAAAACTTAAAAAACTATTAACTATAATCTCCATTCCCCAACCCTAGATTGCTCATTTACCCTTCCATATCAACTAGAATTCAGAATTTGACATGCATGTAATATGACAAAAATAGTTTTTCTTTTGCTTAATTAATAACGAACTCAAAAAGTTTTAGGTGGTCAATAATAATATTTTTTCAAAAGAAAATATTACTTTAAGCGGCCATTGATAAGTTTGGATTACTTTAATATATTATTAATATTTAAACTACTCTTCGGTATAGAAAAAGATCAATTTTATATCACATACAAAAAAATGGGGCATTTGCATCTATGCCCGCTTTTTGTGTCACGTTTTAACTTGTGCCCGCTTTGCAAAAAAAAATTACAAGTGTACCCGCTTTTTCGCATAACTTCAGTATACGAGATTGAAGTAGCAAAGACAATCAAGCAAAACTTCAGCATTCTAGTAGACAAGCCTAAAATAGCAAGTGTGCCGAACCAAGTGTGCTGAAATATTTGTTTGTAATTGATGAACTTAAGCACAGTAGCTGAAGTTTTGTTCTCTATTTTATGAAGTTTTTGTATGTAATTGCTGAAGTTTTTGTTTTTGTAACTGGCGAACTTCAGCTCTAGAGCTGAAGTTTTTATTTTTGTAACTGGCGAACTTCAGCTCTAGAGCTGAAGTTTTTGTTTTGTAACTGGTGAAATTCAGCTCTAGAGCTGAAGTTTTTGTTTTGTAACTAGCGAAATTCAGCTCTAAAGCTGAAGCTTTTGTCTACTAACTTACGTAATTATTTATAATTTATTTTTAAATAATCTGATAAACATATTTATGGCAATTATCCCATGAACTGAAGTTCCATAGCAGCACCAACAGCAGTAGAAAAAAGAAGAAGAAGAAGAAAACGAAGGAGGATGAGAAAGGGGCTGAAGTTATTTAAAAAAGTGGGTACAAGTTAAAGTTTTTTAAAAAATGGGTATAGGTTAAATGGGAGCGACCAAATAGGGCGCCCCGTACAATTTTTACAAAAAAAATTGACCACTAGCAAATTTCAGAAATTTTAAAAATTTTATGGACTATAATGATGAAATCAGCAAATAATGTCAATCCTAAATTAAAAAAACCTCAGCATATAAACTTATTGAAGTAATCTCCGAATATGAAAAAAAATAACAGAAAATATTCATGTAAATTTGAAAAAGAAGAGCTAGAGATATAGAGAATTTGCATTTCAATCACGAGATTCCTCGTCAAATATCAAGCTTTTTGTACGCTATAAGCAAACAGAAGTTGTTTCTATGCTTAATCGACTACGTCATGAAAAAATATTTAACCCGCCCTAAACCGCGACCCTCTTAGGATTGGATTAGACTGATCATTTTAAGACTCATTCATATAAAGGTCAGCCCGTCCTAACCTACCAAATTTAAAAGCTCACAAGATCTACGCTGGGGTGGCCTGCCCATTTTGACGGGGCTTTTGCATCTGTACCCACTTTTTGTGCCACGTTTTAACTTATACCCGCTTTGTAAAAAAAATTGCATCCGTACCCGCTTTTGCGCATAACTTCAGCATGCGGGGCTGAAGTAGCAAAGGCAATCACGCAAAACTTCAGCATTCTAGAAGACGAGCCTGAAGTAGCTTGCGAACTTCAGCTCTAGAGCTGAAGTTGTTGTCTTGTAACTGGGGAACTTCAGCATACGGGGCTGAAGTTCTCCAGTTATAAAAACAAAAACCTCAGCATACTGGGCTGACTGGGGAACTTCAGCTCTAGAGCTGAAGTTTTGCCTTTGTAACTGGGGAACTTCAGCATACGGGGCTGAAGTTCCCCAGTTATAAAGACAAAAACTTCAGCATACTGGGCTGAAGTTCCCCAGTTTACAAAGACAAAACTTCAGCTCTAGAGCTGCAATTTTGTCTTTGTAATTGTCTTTATAACTTGAGAACTTCAGCTCTAAAGCTGAAGTTTGTAACTGGGAGTTTTGTCTTTGTAACTGGGGAACTTCAGCCCCGTATGCTGAAGTTTTGTTTTTATAACTGGCGAACTTCAGCTTAACTGGTGAACTTCAGCTCAGCGAGGGAAAGGGAGCTGAAGTTATTTAAAAAGTGGGTACAAATTAAAAGTTTTTAAAAAAGCGAGTATAAGTTAAATGAGGGCGACCAAATAGGGTACCCGTACAATTTTTACCATTTTGACAGCCCTACATGTGGTCTTATTAAACTATTGTGATCTCGTGGGATGCTTGATTTATTTGCTTATTAGTATAGGAAATACGTCACGTGATGTATTTTTTTTCTTTTCTGGTTAATATTAGTTGAAGCGTGTAACTGTTAATTTGTTACGGCAAAAAAATAGAAAAAAATTATTAGTTTAGAAAAAAAATATCCAAAGAATAAAATGAATCAATTAGATCGAGTACTTGGTGCAATTGTTACATACGGTTATTAACTATGTCCAAACTTGTATATCTAATTTATTTTAAGGTGAAATAGCGGTATTTCCATTTCCTAAGAACCCGATGAATGTTCAGGATATCATCATCCTTGCCACTCCTATGTGGCTAATATTGAATTTCAATCAAATCTTTTGTAAGATGAAGCATGATTTTTTTAGTTATATTTTTATTTTATTTCCATTTAATTTATTTCACGTGTTTTATTACTTTAAAAATTCTAATCACACGTTTGCCCAAAACGTTCAACACGTTTGTCCAAATCCAAAAGCTAATTTGAAAATATATTATGAAAGACCTGCTACAAAACGAATCAGAAACTTTTTTTATTTGATTCATATAGAAGAGTGAGTGACTTCCTGTCTTTCTTTTTTGAACTCTCACAGCCTTGAGTTCAATGAACTGTGACAAATCCAACTATATTCTTAAGGGCAAATTCCACATTAGGTCAATCGACCTAAGATAATTACATCCGCTAGTCAAATGTATAAAAGATATACGTTATTATGTAGAAAATATGTATATATTTTATGTCTATTATATATTAACATACAAAAAATATATATTTTGCTAGCTATTACTTTTGAGAGCGGTAGTTTTTCCTATTCTTAGCGGTGGCAACCAATAAACCATCCAGAATTTTTTGCATTAACCAACACCAAATCTTTTCAAAAATACATAAAACAAATACAAGTAGTTTAGGCTTTCCTCATACGAATTCCCTCATTCGTGTATTTTTTGACTCAATATATCATCCCACACTTGAAACTATATGGTAGTTAAAAGACTGCAGAAAAAAATTCAACGCGATAAAATTTCACCCTCGACAAGACTAGGAATCAGGGGCAGAAAGATTTAATCAAACCACTTCTATAACTTGGGATAGTGAAGTGCCTAAGATAACGAACTTCCTCTCTAATATATTCCTCACAAAGAAAATTCCTTGAAAATTTATCTTCGGCATACCTTTTACAATCATGCACAAACACATCAGTTTCTCCATTTTCTCTATTCCTAGCCAATAATCCAGCAGTATAAATCACTTTCATTCGCCCAGGTTGATCAAATGAAGAACCTGTTGGTGCATCTACCATTATTACATCCCACTCAATTTCATAAACTTGTTTTGGCAAATTTTTTAGTGCAAGTGGACACTTAGAATTTCTTGGATCGCCAACTATTTTGCATGAATCTTCCCTTCTACCAATATTTAGAAGTTCAGTTGCTTGATCAAGTTTAGTTTCATAGGTATAATGGTAAGCTTCTATTTTGGTAGGTACTTCTTTAATGATTTTCTCGATCCAATCTTTATCTTCTTCGATGAAAATGGTTCGTCCATTATGATTGAATGAACTCCACATTAAGCTATCAAATCCAAGTCCAAAGATCAAGAAATTGCATGGTGATTTCTTCTCCAGTACCCTAAAAGTCATTGAGATTTCGTCGTGTTTTTGTTGGGGTGTAATATTGGTAGCTGCATAATGGAAAAGTGCTTCAGCAAGAGATGGTGGAATTTTGTTGCATGTTGAGGAAGTTGATGAGTTTATTGGTAGGTTTTTTAGTTTGAAAGATGGAGAATTTGTTCTCAATATCAAATACAAGAGAAATATGAAGAACATACAAGATAATATGAGCTTATTGATAATCATAGTGTGCTTGTTTTTCGATGTTGTTTGGTGTTCTTTCATGGTAATAGAGACTAGATGAGGAATTTGACAGTATTAATTTGGAGCTAGATGATTTTTTTTTTTTAAATAGTTTTGAAATGGAGAGGGGAAAGAATCCTCAATTAAACATTAATCTCACATGATTTGTTTCTTAATTTGAAATGAAAAAGATGCACTGTGTTTCGCCCATTTACATCCAAATGCATTAATCAAGCTCAAATTCAATAGTAAAGTGCATTTATAGTTATACTAGTTAAGGAGAAACCGAGAACCCTAACAAATTAATTAATAACGTGTTTGTTATGACATATAAACTAGGGCCGGGCATATATCAGGTATAACTGATGGTCCGAACCGAGAAAAGCTTATTGGGGTATCGATATCAGGTTATTGGGTTAACGGTTCTGTAACGATTTTGTATTTTTTCACTATTGAGTTATCGGTTCGGGCCACGGTTTGCCCAATTTCTTAATGGATTAACCGATAACCCAATAAAATTTAATAAAATTAAGAGTTTACCCTTAAGTATATAAATACATCTAGGGCTCCATTCTCTTTTTTCTCCCAATTTTCCCAGCCGCATTCAAGATTGAAGTTTCCAGTTCACTCTTCAGACTCTGATTCAATTCATGAAAAGTTCTTCTTCAAAATTCAAAGTACAACCACATTCTTAGAATCTTAGCGTAAGTTTGTATTCCAAAATTACTTCTTTGTTAAGAACAAATTTCGTTCCTTTCTTTTGAGTATTGCAGTAGAGTTCGATAATAAAAATATAGGATTTTTGATTGTTTTCGATTCTTTGTTTTGTGCTCATGTTTTAGTACTATGTCTGTACTTGTTAATTTTAAGGTGAAATTTCTACTACTTTGTATTGTTATTAATGTATTTGGACAACTGTTGTTGAAGAATTAACATTATTTCAGTTGTGTTTGGACAACTGTTGAATTACTAGTACTCTTGCTGCTCTTGCTACAATTGGACTCTGAAAAATGACATTAACAACAACAACAACAACAAAAAACTTGATCCCAACAGGTGGGGTCTGGGAGGGTAGTCTGTACGCAGACCTTACCCCTACCTGGAAAATGACATTGATCTCTTGATTATGTGGTTTGACGGGAAACCAAAAAGTTGTAATTTATGTTCCTGTTAACTAATATTTCCAGTCAATTGGAGATGGAATGCTTGTGGAGTTGTAGTATCAATTTTTGAGATTGCACAGGTCATGCAGTTGTCAAAATGAAACATGCTTCAAATATTAGTTGTGGCTAGAATGCAGAATTGGGTACTATATATGTGAATTCTTCTCTTTTTTGCTTAACTCTAAATTGAGTTATCTTATCAGGTAAACCGATAATGATCGATAACCGATTAACCATTAACCGATAACTAATATGTTATCGGTTTATCATATTTGTAAATCGATAACCAATATATCGATAATATTCATAGCCGAACCGAACCGACCGATGCCCACCCCTAATATATACTATTTGGAGCAAGCCATGTCTAGGAGCAAAATATAAGGGATATTTCAGTAGTAGACAGTTAATACGTATGACGAAAATTGCTAGTCCAATGGCAGTAATACTCTTAACTATTAACTCTATTGAAAAACTTTAACCCAAAAAAAGAAAGGTGAATTGTTAATTAGGTCTATTAACTTGTTTAGTTGTAGGAGAAGTATAGATTTATTTTTAATATCTAGGGTTTTTAAATTTAAAATTCTGTTGATGATAAGAATTGAACTCAAAGAAAAAAACGAGAATTTATATTACCGACCCTAACTTGTTTGAAACTAAGGCGTAGTTATTATTGTTGTAGTTGAGATATTTTATTTTGTTGAAGATTTTTTTCTGCAGATTTTCTGCTAGTTTACTGTTTTCAAGTGGCTATCCAAAGCCTTATGGTTCATAAAATTAGAAGCAATACTCCTTCCTGTCCATAATAAGTGACCAATTTTTCCTTTTATTTTGGTCCAAAATAAGTGTCCATTCATATAATCAAGAAAAAATTCAATTTGTTTTTCCAAAATTACACCTATGTATGTATCCCTAAAGCCACATGCACCCAAGGGGTTCGTCGGAAAATTACACTGTTTAACTCGGTAATTTTTTTAAGAATATGTATATATACTATATAATGACACCCCTTGACTTCTTGGCGAGTTTGTTTCTTTATATTTTGACTCCCCTTAATGAAAATTCTAGCTCCGCCACTGTGTGTAGCTATGACGAAGCACAAACATAAGCATTTGATGAAGTATATGCGCATGAAACTTCTATGTATACTTCACAATATGCTGGTTGAGTATGATATAAATAACAGTAATGCCGAGTTGACAGTAGAACTTCTGTATGCAAGATGCAAGTTACTGAAAATTGTTATGCAAGACATGAGAGGCGCCTACCAAAAATTGTTTTCCTTATCAGATCATGTAACAAAGCGGTGCTGAACTGTCTTACCAGATTTAATTAGTTGTCTGTACTTCTTCTTCGATGTAAGAACTTGGAGATTATCACATCCAGTGGTTTCTTCTATTTCTCTTTTAATATCCATAGCTGAATCCCCAACAAAGTCCAAGCAGTCTTCCACTTCAATAAGTTGGAGTGTTGGAATATCAGCAAAGCTAGGAGGGATCTCCTCGAGGTCGCGAAAACCTTCAAGAATGGGAAAGGATTCCTCAGAAGAATCCCATATTTGAGTGCAGGGAACTCGACATCTGTGGCATCCCAACAGTTCTCCCCCAAAAACTGTCTTAGTAATTAGTCTCAGGCTCTCAAGCTTCCGAAATCTTGCAACGTTTGAAGCCATTTCTTCCGTCATGAGAACTTAAGTCATTTGCAACCACAAGCCACAAGGACGCCTCCCTTTCCATTTTCACAATAATTCCAGCAATCAGGACAACCACAAGAGGCATCCCTTACAGTGTTGGGCAACTTGTAGATCTGGAGGACACCTCTCTCCTCAAAATACTTTCTTTTGCAATAATTCCCAACTCTCTTCCAATGTTAGAAATCTAAGAGAATAAGGATCACTGCGGTGTTGAAGATGCTTAGCCACTTGTTCAATTCGAGTTGTTACCAATTACCATTACTCTACTTCCACATTCACCATTAGGGAAACATAATCCCAAATCTTCCCATGCCTCGACTTCCCATATATCATCTAACACAATGAGATATCTCCTGCCTATTAGACTCTTGCGCAACTTGTCAGCTATGTCACCATCCTTTTTTATTTTGCTAGATGTTGTTTGTTCAAAAATCTCAGCTAACAATGTCTTGACATTATATGTTTGTGAGACAGTACACCATACCTTAATATCAAAGTGATTAACAACAGAGGGATTGTTGCACACCTTCCTTGCCAAAGTTGTTTTACCGAGTCCCGCCATTCCAAAGATTGAAATAACATCTAGCTCCTTAGTGTTATTAATCTGTGTTGTTGTAATATAAAACAATAAATTTCCTGAAAATACAGAAACAGTGAGAAATCTCACTAGCGCGGGATTAGCACGGGCGCGCTAGTGGAATTTACCAGGGACAGTGAGAAACCTCACTAGCGCGACCACTAGCGCGTGCTGAGCGCGGGCGCCCTAGTCCAGGCGTCCTTGGCTTTTCTATGAAAAAATAATATAAGAATAAACCGAGCCCACTGAATACACAGTGTGTCCTTAAGGAAATTATTCCCCTCAAGTACCCGAGGTTTTGGAATATATACTCCCAGGATAGAACGATTTAACTCACCAGAGTGTTGGTACCAAAAACGCCGGTGAACAACGAACCACTCGAAGGCTGTAAAACACACTGGAATATTTTGTGCAGAAGAAGAAGAAGAAGATCAGAAAATTTAATAAGTAAAAATTCTGGGATTCAAGGTATATTTATAGCCAATTTAGTACTGTTTCTGAAAAGGTTTTGTAACCTTTCAGAACAGCCATAGCTGTTGGAACAGGTGTGAATCCTTTCAGAACAGCCATAGCTGTTTTGAACAGGTATGAATATTTCGGGAAATTTAAAAACGAATTTAAAATAATCTTGGAAAGAAAATGGGTCAGACCGGACCGGGTCGCGGGTCATTCCGGATTTGAAACTTTTCCATTAATTAATTAATTAAATAATTTGAAAAGAATTTTGTTAAAAAGATTAATCAATCAATCGATCTTTGACCAAATCCAAATCCGAAGCCGAAGTCGAAGCCGAAGCCGAGCTAAGCGAGCATGACGACGACGACGCAAGGCTTGCCTTCTTCTCAACTCTTTAAGAGCTAGAATAAGAGCTTCTCTATATATACACATAGATTTTCTTTCCTTCTTCCAATGAGGGACAAAGTGCACTAATTCAAAATTTTACTTCCCTCCATTTCTTTTCCCACCATTTTCCATTCACTCTCTTTAAGCTACTCCAAGCTTAAAATTAAGCTAGACTAAGCTTAAAATTGAGCTACACTAAGTTTAAAGACCAACAATCCCCCACATGAATGGGGAATGGCTATAAAATAAAGGAATGCACGGACGTGTGTGTATTTTACATGCAAGAATTAATTGTATCTGGATAAGTAGGTTTCCCTTTGAACTTTCCGTGGTGAACTTATATCGGATATACTCGGTCAATCGGTATATTTGATATCTTTTAACCGCCGAGCTTTGTTGTATACCTAGACAACATAAGTCACACAATCAATCCTTAACCATCTATGGTTCTCACGGTTGTGTTTGTTTCAGCCGTGAACACCGCCTGGTTTCATGAGTGCTTAGAGAATGGGCCTTTACTTTCATTCCCCTTGAAGAGGCTTACACTTCATACTCATATAGGTGATTCCTAAACGTGTAATCCTAAAGACACACTATCTGGTCATATCCTGTCAGACTTAGCAAATCATTAAAAAGCTTTAAGCTTTATTGACTCATCAAAAAGCCTTAATGCTTTACCTTTATTTCTGAACATTATCTTCATCACGAGAATGGGTTGAGTTATTTGACAATGTTGAACCGTCATTCATAACTTTGTTTGATCTCTTTGAACCTAGCTCTTGGGATCTCCACTCTGCTAGGTAGAGCTACCGCCATGATGACTTGTCATAGGCCTTAACCCCATTCCCTTTGATGATCTTTCAACTGCCTCTTTAGATAGGCCTTTTGTAAGTGGATCCGACACGTTATCTCTTGACGATACGTAGTCAATTGTGATAACACCACTAGAGAGTATTTGGCTAACGGTATTATGTCTCCGTCGTATATGACGATATTTTCCGTTATACATAACGCTCCCTGCCCTGCCTATTGCCGCTTGACTATCACAATGTATACAAATAGGTGCCAAAGGTTTGGGCCAAAATGGAATATCTTCCAAGAAATTCCGGAGCCATTCAGCTTCTTCATCGGCCTTATCTAAAGCTATGAATTCAGATTCCATTGTAGAACGGGCGATGCACATTTGTTTGGATGATTTCCAAGACACTGCTCCACCCCCAATTGTGAAAACATATCCACTCATGGATTTAACTTCAGATGATCCGGTGATCCAATTTTCATCACTATATCCCTCGATCACGGAGGGATATTTGTTATAATGCAAAACATAGTTTTGGGTATGTTTCAGATACCCCAAAACTTATTTCATTTCCATCCAATGTATTTGATTGGGATTACTTGTAAATCGACCCAGTTTGCTAATAACACATACTATATCTGGTCGCGTACAATTCATTATATACATAAAACTTCCCAATACTCTTGCTTAGTCCAGTTGTGAGTCACTTTCACCTTCATTCTTTCGAAGTGCATAACTGATCACGCTCAACTATGTCTAATAAAAGACTAAGCGGGCGTTGCAAATATAATCTGGGGTATTAATCCCAGAGTCTATCCCACAGGGAATTAACGTATCAAACAAGCCGTCATAATACAAACTTTTACTTAATCGACTTTCTCAAGAATTTTGAATATCAATTGGTAATGTTTTACTACTTCTACTGAACAAAATTAATAAACTAAAGGTTAACTAACAATGCGGTGTAAACAATTAGAATAAAGGTCTAAGGTTATGGTTCCCCCCGTCAGTGAACTTCTTTCTTGGATACTTCCTATAGTTTGATTAGTTGTCTCTATCAATCATGAACACTTTAGCTACCATAAATCTCTCTCAAGTAATTATGATAATTTACTAGACGCACTCTCTCAAGTTATGCTAGCTAGATAGCATTACAGCTCACTTTAGATTGCACCTGAAGTATTGTTATTTCTAATCCAACCTCTAAACCCTCGGTTATGACTTTCGTCTATACTCCGGGAGTGATGTTGTTCAAACAACTACCTAAATATGCACTCTCTCTCAAGTAGATACATAATAAATAGGAACAGCTAATTGAGGATCCTTTCAATTAACTACAACAAGAACGTAGTTGAACAAATAGAGATTAACAACCAACCAAACTATATTAATATCACAATAAGTTCATCCCCCAACGGGTTCCACCAAAACCCTAGATTAACGAAATTAGCTACTCATGCTCATAATAATCAAATCCAAAATAACTTGCATAATTAAATTACAGAGTAAGGAATAAAGGATGTAAAAATCAATGTTTTGATCTTCTGAGTAGTGTTCCACAGGCTTTTCTCGTCTCTAATGGCATCCCCCCCCCTCAAAGTTGTGTTTTTAGGTCTATTAATATGTTTTGGGACAAACCCTAAACGTGTAGGATACTTCTAGTCAAACCGGGAAACACTTAAAGTCTTTAAAACTTGGACTGGGCTGGACTGAGGACCAGGCGTTACAGGCCAAACGCCTGGCTAACGCTTGGCCACCCCTGGCGTTAGGGCCCAAACGCCCCCCAAACGTCTGGCTAGGCCAGGCTTTACAGCCCAAACGCCTGGCTATAGCCAGGTTCACTCCTTTTTGACTCTTGAGCGTATTTTTGACGTTTATGCATCCATTTAGCCCGGCTTCCATCTCCAACTCAACTACACATGAAATAGACTCCATTATGCTCAAACGAGGTGTATTTTTACCATTAACGCACATAAAATGTATGGCACATAATGCGTTAAACCATGAATTCTAGCCACACATCAACACCCCACACTTAAACATTTGCTCGTCCTCGAGCAATTAAACTACACCC
>MDKJ01175766.1:0-14528 GCA_005239525.1 Nicotiana knightiana
CCCAAATTTTTGACAAGAACTGATTCAATCTCTTGTTTCGTTAAGTCGTTGCCTTTTACCCCAATAGTGAAAGCATTCACATGGTCGCATGGGTCAGTTGTTCCATCATATCTGGGAACGTCAGGCATTTTAAACTTCTTGGGTATAGGCAAGGGTGCCGCACTTGGCTTCCAAGGTTGTTAAGAATATCTATCAACATCGATGCCTTTGATGATAGGTGGTACTCCTGGAATTTGTTCGATGTGATCGTTCTACTCCTTCATCTGGTTATGCATGGTTACCAATAAAATTTGTAATTCTGAATTATTAGATATACCTGGTCTCGTTTTGAGAGATTCATTAGGAGTATCTCCTCTTCCTGAGTTTGCCAACCCAGATTGAGGATTCTCCATGGTGATGGTGTTATTGGGGGGTGGTGTCGGCGGTGTAGGTAATGCTGCCGGTAATCCTCTCGCAAATTCTTGCAAAGCTTGGCTCACATACTCTGCAATCATTTGCTTTACACGATCTTGTTCCACAGTTTGTTCGTTATCACCATTGTTGTTATTAGACCTTTCTGGGGATTGTTCCCTCGAACCACGTGGAGTTCCTGAGGGCGATGGAACTTGGGTCCACTCTTTTGCTGGTTGTTGTCATTGGAGTTTGACATAATTCAGAGGATATCACTTGAAAAGTAAACAAAGATTATCAGATTCCCGGTAACGGAACCAAGTTGTTTAACCAAAGAATTAGACTCTTTGACTAAAGCTTATTTTTAAGATGAATACGGGTTACTGATAATCAAGGTAATGGAGAAAAATGAATAATAGATAGTATTGTATAAATATAGAAAATCGAAGTTAATTGTATTCGAGAATCAGATGCCTTTACAAGTTGTATTCCCCTCCCTTATATAGGATATTCTTATAACGTACGACTCTTGCTATGGTTACTCATTAATGACTAATTATGACATTAATGAGGCGTTACAAAGGATAACGGTAATTGGAGACCGGTTACATAACGTTCGAGTAATCAATTGTGGGTCCTTGAATCTGCCCGTAGCTTTGTCTAGATTCATTCTGACCGTGCCACTCTCCAGTTTTGATCAAGTTGAGTTTCACGTGGCTGATAAGTTTGTGAGTTTACTGAACCGTGCCTCTTTGTACCGTACCTCTTCAAAGAATCACATCCAGCTGTCGCATTTTTCTGTGTCCACGTGACTGGCTGAATTGTCAAAAGCTGGCTTACGTGTGAAACTCTTTTTTACCAATACAGGGAGTCTCTAGCGAGGCTCCTCATGAGTAACATCATGCATATTCTTTCATCTTTACCAACCCCTACGAGCTTGTCGCAATACGTCCTCAGATGCACCTTTGGATCACCTGTTCCGTCGAACATTTGGAACTTGGGAGGTTTGTAGCCCTCTGGCAGCTGTACGTCCGGCTGAATACACAAATCTTCATAGTTCAAACCTTTAATGCCTTTACCACCTTCAACACCTTGGACTCGACTTGTAAGCTTCTTAAGTTCCTCTGCCATATTCTTGATGAGCAGGTCCTTCTCGGTGAATTCTGGTGTGTATGGGGTTTGTTGTGAAATGTGGGGTAAGATTTCTATGTATATGGGGTTACTTTGGTGGACCCCAGGGATTTGGGTGTAAAGGTGATCATTAGATGAGTTCTGGGGATCAGGTATAGGTTGTGGTGTGTTTTGAGGAGTGTGGTAAGTGGTAGTTTTTGGTTATTGGGTCGGATGATGTTGATGCTGTGGAGGATTCGATACTGGTGGAGGATTAGGATTTTGGGGAGGTGTGGTGTACTGATGAGGTGGGAGAGGATTTTTCGGGTGTTGGTTTTGTGTGTTTTGATGAGGTGTTGGGTTTTGGGCATTTTGTTGGTTGATGTTTGGGACGTTCAAGGTGAGGGAAAGGTTTGCCAAGTTACGGTCCTGCTCAAATTACCCTTATAACTCCAGTATCTTTTGCTCTAACCGTAAAACCAAGTCATTCTGTGCTGGAGTACTCTGACCATCCAGAGTCTCAACATTCTCTGCATGTGTTGCGTTGTCTTTCCTGATACCACTTATATCGTCCATCGTATCCTTTCCTTTGTTCTTAAGGTCACTTGGAGGAGGAGGAGGTGGAGGACCTCTAGATCTTGTATGAGTGCCGATGGTGCCAACATGCATGAACCAACCTTAGGGGATGGGAATAAACGAAACAAATGAAAGCAAAAGGTAAACAAGTCAGTAGGGAGTTTTGAAAAGGATATTTGCAGTATTTAACCACGTATTGCGTAATTATTAATTCGCGTCATAATTTGGGGGACCTCATTGTGCCCGAGGTAGGCCTAGCGATATATAGATTTGGAGAAAACTCAATGCCGATAATTGAGTCATTTCATTAATATGATAAATAGACCAAATGACAATAATTATAAAGAGTTACTAGTGGCATTTGCCTTATTATAATCGAATTCTAAAACGAATCTAGAACACAAGTAAATATCAATATTAATCTACTCGGCCCCAGAGGGACCTTCTCCAAGCTTGGCCTTCTTAGCCCCATCGACCAAATTCCCCAGGTCGCGCATGTCCAACAGCAGATATACCCTCGCTAGACGTCCTCCTTCATTTCCCTCTGCGTTCTGACAATCCACAACCCTTTTCCTCATCTTCCCCTCAAGCTCCATCAAACCCTGCTCTAAATACTCCAACTCTCTGTTGATTTTGGTAGCGATTCCTCTCCATTCATTGATTGCTTCCATGTCCACTTTGTGTTGTTCCAAATGTATGGCCTCAGATTCAAAAATCCTTTTACGCAACCTCTACTTGACTTGTGCCTTAGCAGCGTCATCTATGACCCTATTTTTCAAATCAATCCCTGCCTTGACCTCTCCAGCTATGTCATCGACCAACCATGACGGATAGAAGTACACATGGCTGGCATGATACCGATCTGGATCGATAGCATCATTTTCTACAACAATCTTTTGATGCCACATGTGCTGTGCCTCACACTTAAATGGAATGGCATTCCCTTGGAAGTACGCTTTGTAATGAACCATTTTGAAAACTTGCAGTATGACCTATTTCCTCCCAGCTTGCCTCATGGCTCTGATAAGAGCATACGGATATATACCCCTTAATCCGATTAGCACTACATGAGGAACATCTCTTGAACTTATGATGCATTCATTACTATGGAACCACTCGAACATCCAATGGACCTTGTCGTCAGTCAAATTGCTAAAGAAGTGTACCCAGCCAACTGCGTTTCCTGATTGTGCAAATCTGTCCGGGATAAAGTCATTCTTCGGATGGTGAAAAGCTATTTGGGCATTCCATGGTCGCCATGGAAATTTTTGATGGTATTTTCCTCTTTGAAGGTGTTCCAACAACCATATTTGCAGCAACAGATTGTAACCCTCAAAATGCCTATACCCTTTCTTTCAACGGTCCAAGGCTCGGTACATCTCAGCCACGATCATCGCGATAATAGTGTAAGTCTGTCCCTCAATTACTTCTATTAGGGTCTTAGTGACCATATCTAAGCGAGTGTGGATCCTTTCTCCTTGTATTGGGAATACCAACATCCCCATAAAACAGATAATGGACACAAAAACCCGGCAGTGATTCCAACCCAGAGAAGCGATGGCAAACTCATCATGATAAAGGCGGTAGGACTTGTTGTGCCCATAATGCTCGTAAAGGAAGTCGAAGGGTATGTAAGACTTCTTGAGGTAGGCTAACTCACCATTCCTTCTGAAACCCATCATTTTCAGAAAGCCTCGAGAAGTACGATTTTTCGGTGCAAACAGACCAGGGCTATCCCAAGGAAGCCCAACAAAGCCTCTTATTTCCTCTAGAAAGGGAGTCATTTCTATTTCACCACAACAGAAGACGATCCTCTTCTCATCCCAGAACATAGTAGCAGCCTTAATTTATACATTGTTTGGCTGAATGTCTAGCAAGGATGGTAAATTCCCGAGAACTCTTTTCACATGGTTTTTGTCACTTTGTGAGAGATTTTCCCACCAATCCAGCAACAAAGGTGGGATACTTCGAACCATGCGGAACCTGGGGACTTCGTGCCTCATTTCTGCAAAACAAATAAAGCTAGACCTTTCCCCCTCCGGGCTCGACAATTTCCACATTAATGATTATCATAACGTTTTCTCCAAATAATGCACATATCATAGTTTTACCCGTTGGGATTATGGAAATCTCGGTGGGCTTTGGACAAGGTTTTCATTTGGGAGTTATTTCGCGGATAGCGTTCTAACCCATACTAGGTTTAGACATGATGCATGCACAGTCAATATCAGAGTGGGGTTTCTAGAAGAGTTTAGACTGGTACCCTCAAGTGGACAACTTGGGAGGGAAAGGCACAGAACTGTCGATTGCACCGCTGATCGACTAGTTTTACCACAAAAAATTCTTTCCAAATTTAAAAGGGTGATTTAGGAAGAGCGCGGACACTCATCAAGCACCGCTATGGTATCAATTATGCATGAGTGGAATCTGATGTGGGGCATGCTTTATGTAAAGACAAAACAACACGTTTTCAAGTATCTTTCATGCAGTATTAAATGAAACGTAAAGAAAAAAGAAAGAAAAACAAGGAAGAAGTTAGTTTGCGTAATATGAAAGAATTGTAATAAAGCAAGTAAAGGGGGTAAGGATAGGGAGACATGATACAAAAAATTTAAAAGGTTTTGAGCAAGTGAACATGACGAGGAAATAAGGAGAAACGCACATTGTGACCAAATTAAGCAAAGAGTTGCATACGAGTTCACATAAAAAGGGAAATAGGGAAGAGGATGTGCATGTAGCAATAAAAGGGAAAACGGGAGAGGGATATTCAGGTAATAGCAAAATAATAGAGGCACGCTTATCAGAGGAGACTAATTCATATAAAACAAGTCTCTAATGATAAGAGCCTAAAATATATCCCCAGCAGAGTCGCCATGCTGTCGCGCTCCTTTTTCTCGCGAAAATGGGTTTCGACACGTGACAACTCTTTTAAGGAAGGGTGTTAAATGAGAGTCGCCAGCTAACGGGTTTGAGGTGCGTTAGGGCACCTATTTGCAAATAACTCAGGTTTAACCAGTTTGCGTCACCAAAGATCGGGTAAGGGCACAAATTAACTCGAGGAGAAGGTGTTAGTCACTCCTCGAGGTCCACAAATGTGGGTCCCGCCCGAACTCAAATTATATGATTTAGTCTAAGAAAAAAGAGAAAGGACAAAATTAGGCAAATAAACAAATGATTGATTTTAAAAAAAAAAGATTCCGGGTCCTAAGTTTTTTAGACTAAAGGATCACCTCGTACAACATAAATAATACTTCGTAACTCCCTCGAGGTGGGGTATTACTCATATTATTCAGCGGGCACATACTATCATCTCCTGCTACCCGATTACTATCTTTAAGTTGTTTACCTAAAGCGCACTAGTTGGTTCTAAATCGTACCATATGTGTGCACTACCCGTCCCACACCTATGGTCCAGGAGGAATATGGACCTCTATCTCGGGGTGGTTCTAGACTTATCTTAGGTTGCTCAAATAGGATAAAACTAGGCGACACACAAAAAATAATTTGGACTTTCATGTATAAGCAAATAGGGGCTCAAGTTGACCTCTTCACTTAGAGAACAAATGCACGCAAAACTAATTAACATTGACAGTTGCAGATTTTAAAGAAGTTAAGGCTGCAGAATCCTATAGGTAGGATCTCTATGTGATTATTGATTTTATTAAGCATGCAGTTTCATATGTAAAAGCCCTTTTCCTTACACGATTTCTAAAAGCCTACGCAATTGCCTACTGATTGCGAGTATAGGGGATTAAGCCTATAGTCATAATGTCTAAGTGAATTGCGAAGAAACTAACAATGATTATCACAGAACTGCTTAATCGAGTCCTATAGGCATGATTTCTAATACTGATAGTTAGCATAGTGTTGAATGCACTTGAAAGAAACGAGCAGGACAATAATAAGACTGATTTTAGACCCTATAGGCATGATTTCTATAGTTATAATTGGACTAATTGTTTAGATCCTGTAGGCATGGAATCTAAATTTGTAGATTAGGTAGCATGTAAATCAACATAATCCTATACATCCTAATGCATGTGCACAATGAAATATTAGCCACTTAACCTCCTATAAGCATGGTTTCTAACAGGTAAAAGCAGAACACATTGGAACCAAATAGCAAACCTATAGGAAAGATTTCTAATACATAATAATTGAACATGTTTGAGCATAATAACACATTTGAGCTTAGTAGAGAACCTATAGGCAGGATTTCTAACCATTTCAATGCAAATGTTATGCTAAACCCCCTTTCCCAATTTTACTAATACCCCAAATGTTATTACAAGAATTATTACAGACCCAAAATGAATAGAATAAATTACAAAGTAGAATAACTATATGGAGACTACAACTGGCCCAAATACATACCTAGCCAGGTCAGGCCTTCATTCTCATGGATCACAACAGCCTAGAAATTACATCTTCATTGACATAAGGCAGCCAGAAATCAATTGATTCACCCAGTAGGTGGGAAACTGAGTTGAGCATATAGAACCAAGACCCTGGTGTGTTAGTGTTCCCAAGGGCTTCAAAAACCCAGGGCAGTGCTCACACTAGGGAGGTTAATAGGAGAGATTCAGAGAATAACTAGGGACCAAGTCCTAGTGTGTCAGAGTTCACAAGGGTCTCAAATCAACTCTCAGCAGTGCTCACACTAGAGAGGTCAATGGACAGAACCTAAGTAGCCTTGGCTTTCAGCCAGCTAATAAATAAGAACTCAAAGAGACCAAGTAGTAAATGAATAGAATGAGGTTAAGGGACAACACTCGAGGATAAAAACATGATCAAATTAAGCACATAAAAAGCAGGTAATAGAACATGCTTGGGTTTTAAGAACATATTTTAGCAGTTTCAAAAGAATAAATTCGACACATGATGCACATGTCACTGAACATGTTTGTAGGATTGATGTATACAGACTTATAGTTAAAAAAGGGGTTAGATTATGCTAAGTGTAGAACGCTAGTGTCACAAGAAGGAATCATATCAATTGGCAACAGAACCTACCAGGCTGAGAACTAATTAGGGAATTACTGGAGAAGTCAAGACATGATGAAAACAGGATTAAAATAGGCTATATCACAGCAAATTCAGAAACAGACTTGTTATTTACTTAATGAATAAACTCATACTGAGTCAATTAATCCATAGAAAGGGGATATGAGAGCATGTTCAAGTAGCAATTTTAACAGTAGAGGGATGGCTATCAATAACACAGAGGCTAGGCAAACTTTTAAAAAAAGAAATTAATCAACTCAAAGCAAGTCTAAACATGTCTCAAACTACAAGTGTAATGGCATTTTATATTAGAAAGGCCTAGAATTGAAGTAAGAAAGTTAGAATTTCATACAAAAACAACCATACACTAGAAAGGAAAGCAATCAAAATCAGTAAGGAAAATGGAAAACTTCAAAACCCTAATTTTAGGTAAAGTACACAAATCGGTAGAAAATCTAAAATAAAAAAGGTAAAAATCAATTGATGCATAGAATAAGATGAACATAGACAAAAATACCATTTAAAATCAAAGAATTGAACCAAATTTGATTCGATTTGAAAGAATCTAAAACCCTAATTTTAGGGTAAGTAAGAATCACAGAGATACACGGAGATTCATACCATAAAAGAACAAGAATGAACATAGACGAAAAAGGTCAAGAAAATGAACCAACTTTGGTTAAATGTTGATGAGATCCGCTTGCCATGTTTAGAAAAGCGGTATATACAAGGTTCCAGTACCAGGGGAGTCGAATATGGCAAGGAATAGCCATGTAATCCCATCTCCAGTGGGATTAGGAGAGAAATTTGGGGGAAGACGGCTAGGGTTTGGGAAAAGAGAAGGGGGGGGGGGGGGGAGGTTTGAGAGCGTTCAAAGGCGGCGAGTGATGAGGAGTGGTTAGGGTTATGGTGGTGTTTGGTTAATTAAAAGGGTAAGAGTAATATGGGTCGTTGATCTGAGAGATCAACGGTCGCAATTAGTTAGGGATTCTTGGTGGGTTAGTTTAATTGGTTGGGCTGAGGGTTATTTGGTTTGGGCTCAAGTTTTATTAGGCCGGGGTTGGGTAGTTTAGGTTTGAAATATAGGGCCAGATTTTAAATACCTAATGTTTAATAAATAAATAATTTTAAAAGTAATTAATATATACCAAAAATATCATTTCTGCACTAAAATAATTAAAAATAATTATTTAACATTATAAAAATATAAAAAGTCATTTTCTGCATAAATAATGTAATTATATATGCATATGGGCTATTATTGAAAAATGTGCAATTAGCCTTAAGATGCAAATGTAATTATAAAAAATGCATTGGAAATACTTAAAACCTCATATCGGTATAAATGATAAGTTTAGATGATTAAATCATCACAAAAATAATTTGGAGGATAATTATTGGATATTATAAAATAAAATGCAGAAATAAATTGGTTTAAAGCCTTTGAAAATTATGAAAAGTACTTGTGTATGCTTGTAAATCAAAATGATGGTGTATATGCACTATTTTTAGTGTGTATATATATATATATATATATATATGAGAAAAAAATTGGATATTAACAATGTTAATGATTCTGCTAAGTTAATGTGAGAAGTCTATAAGGGGTGATATGGTTTATACGGATTCCAATCGGAGCTTGCCGCTCGTCGTGAAGTATTTGTGACTTGTTGTTGTAATATGGTGTCTTGTTATAGATATTTCACTATTTTGAGTGTGTGTGTATATATATATATATATATATATATGAGGAAAGAATTGGGTATTAACAATGTTAATGATTCTGCTAAGTTAATGTGAGAAGTCTATAAAGGGTGATATGGTTTATACGGATTCCAATCGGAGCTTGCCGCTTGTCGTGAAGTATTTGTAACTTGTTGTTGTAATATGGTGTCTTGTTATTGATATTTATATGTTACTCGATTTCTCTGGTTGTTGTTGTTGGTATATGGTATTTGAGGAGGCCCTTCTTACAGGGGAGATGCTATGATAGATTGAGTTGACTTGTTTGAAGAGTTGCTTGGAAGGTATTAAGGACTCAAATTGGTTAAGGTATGTTAAGGCACTTACTTTTTTTCTTTTTTTGGCATGATCTAAAGTGAAATGAACATAAACGACATGCTAATTCGTAACAGATCTACTCCTAGAAACTAAGGTTGTCCAAGTTGTTCTTTCCTTATAAAGTTATTCTAAGCAAGTACGTATGATCCTTGAATCCTACTAAGGTTTATATTGATGGTATGGGTATCCATAATGTTAATCGAAGGTGCAACTACCTTACATCACTCTGAAAGGCTTAGAGTGTGATTCCATGAGTCCAGTATTATATATAGTATCTATTTTACTCTACCAAGCCGCGCTATGGTCGGCCGGGTACGACACCTATTGTGCAACCACTGATCAGTTAGGTTTACCGAGCTCCACGTGGCCGGGTATGATTCTACCGAGCCTTATGATTGCCGGATACGTTTTTACCGAGTCCTCTTCGAGGCCGAGTATGATATGATGATGATGATGCCCACAGAGGTGTATGGTTTTATAAGTATGTGTATATATTTATGTATCATGCATTTCATGTCAGTCACCCTCAGAGGCACTCAGTGTTACATGTTGTAGCTTCCCTACCTCTCTTTACATTATTGTTCATATTTATGCTTTCCTGCCTTACATATTCGGTACTTTATTCGTACTGACATGTCTTTTGCCTGGGGACACTGTGTTTCATGCCCGCAGGTCCCGATACACAGGTTGAGAGTCCACCTAGAAGGCTATCAGCTCAGCGGAAGGTGTTGGTGCACTCCACTTGCTCTAGAGTTGCCTATTTGGTCAGTAAGATTTGGACATGTATTGACTGGTATAGTGGGGCTATGTCTTGACCTTTATGATGTTTATGTACTCTTAGAGGCTTGTAGGCAGATGTCATGTGTATGGATACTTGTATGGCCTTGTCGGCCTATTTTTTGAGTATACAAATGATCATATAGGCTTTATAGGCCCGTATGTGACATGTATAAGGTTCTATATAATATTAGGCCATCCTATGTCTAGTATGCACTTATATTTTATTCTGGTTATCTCATGATGACTCTTTTGGCCCATTTATCCATGATAGTATAATAAGAAAGATATGTTACGCTGGTACTTGGTTGAGTAAGGTACCAGGTGCCTGTCGTGGCCGTTCGATTTGGGTCGTGACAGGTATAGTAAAGGAGCTAATCAAAGAAAAGAAATGTGTTTTTTATTTTGTTCTTTTGCAGAATAACGAGAATTTTGCAAAAGTGGTTGGAGGAGAAAGACTGCAGATTTGACTATCATGGAAAGGAGAGTTAGGTAAAAGGGAGAGAGGTTTTTTGTCTTTTTGTTTTTGATAAAATCTTGCTAAAGAGAATAGAGATGATGATTATGAGAAGAGAAATAGAAACAGGTAAGAAGAAGAGAATTAAGGAAAAATACAATTGATTATTGTATATGGTGAAACCAGGAAAGGCCAGTTTTCGGGCTTCTTTAGCACTCCGAGTGAATTGGCCTCGGTTGTATCGACACAGAGTCCGAATTTTAACCCCCAGGTGAACCCCTCGAGAAAGTATTCCGAGGAGTCAATGTACCTCGAGGAATGGCAAGCATCGAGGAACGTCATAGGAAAGCGAAAGTCCTAGAAAGTGCGTGTTTAAAGCTGACAAAGTACACTAAACAGTACAGGCTCGTTCCGTGGCACTAAATGGTTGTACCAGTCATACCTCTTTGCATTAATTATGCATGTACCATGTTCGGACTCCCCCTTATATATAAAAAGGGCCCTTATCACTTTGTAACACAGATGACATTCAATATACAAAAAACAAGAACATCCGCTGCTCTCTAACAAGAGCAATCTCTTCAATTGTCTCATTAAATTATTGCTTCTCATTTATTTTGTTCTTGAGTTATTATCCATTTATTGCTTATTATTGATCATAAATAGGTCAACCCTAAGGCCTTCAACATTTTTATACTAGCATCAACTGCCCTTAGCCAAGCTTCTCGAGTTCTACCTCGAGGCCTGCCCGACCACCCTCGAGACAGGCCTCTTTGGAGCCTGGTTTGCTTAACTTAGTTCTTTTCACACTAATTTCATTTTTCTCACTTCATACTCAGCATCTATTGCTTAAAAAACCTGCATTAAAATAGATCGCATATTTTTAGAACCACATAATCAAATATAATTGTAATTATCATTTTCAAGGTAAACAGTTTGGCGCCCACCGTGGGGCTAAAAATAATAGTAATCGTTTTAGTGCTGGTTTTCTAAAAACACAAGTTATTCTTCACACTTTTTCTTGTCCAAGAATCTTTAATTTCAGGTCAGAAAATGCCTAATTCAGTAAACGCACGTGAAAACAACGATCCAGAGGAACGCGGACCACAAGAACCCATGCTCAAACGGGCCAAAGTGCCCACCGCCACGAAAGAACGAACTCAAAATTGTATACCTAAAAGAACTATCGTGTTCAGAGAGGAAGATGACGAAGCATTATCCCAACCACATAGCGATGCGTCGGTAATTTCTTTCTTCTTAAATAACGTTCAAAGTAAGCGTGTGCTCGTGGATCCAGGTAGCTCGTTCCTTTAGGTGCAACTATAAATAGCGATTTCAATAGCCATTGTGGAGGGGGGGGGGGGGGGAATTTTCTACAACCATATGCTATATATCATTCAAAAGCTCAATAATATTTTATTTCTTGTCTTCTAATATTTGTATTACTGTCTTCGGAACCTCTACTCTCGGGATTAGAGCTATCTGCTACTTTATCTCGGTTTCAACGTTAAGTCTTGTATTTTATTTAATATACTTATCATTTTGAGATTAAATCGATTCTTTTTTTGTAAACCACATTACAAATTCAAATTGTACCATTTTACGGGTAAACATTCATGAAATAAGATTGGTTTTTGCTGCACATTAAAATCTCTGTAAAGGTAATATTCTGTTATTATGAACAGTTCAAGTTTACTTAAAGTTTGATCTGGATCTTTTTCTTCAGTAATAACGTAAAATTTTAATTTCATATGTGTAAGATTAGGATAAAAATTGGTTTACCTTATTTGTTATAACTTTCTGCTAGATTCTTTTGTGTCTGGGAAGGGAAGTTGATGTTAGTCATTGGTCGTCTGGTCGATCAACAATTGTTTGTAAATTTTATTATTGACTGCATTAGTGCTACATTAAAAATCACTTTAAGAAGTTAAACCAAGTTAAAGAGCACGACAAAGTGGAAAAAAGTAAACTAGAGAACACAATTAGCTTCTCCATCAATAAGCAATCTGATACATTACCTGCTCACAATTACATCTCTTTTTTTGGGGGAAAAATAATATATTAAATGCCCAGGAATAATATTCACGATAAATAATAATGACACAAGAGAATAATAATAATATCAAATTTTTTAACGGGATAAAATATAATACTCGAGATAAGTAATATAATACCACTTTAATATTACAACTTTATAGTGTCAAAAGACAATTACCAATAAAAAAAATGACATTTTTTATTTTAAATATCTCACAATAATATTACATCCGCTCTAATACTTCTCTCTTATTTTTGGGGTATGTGAGATGAAACTGAATTGCTCTATTTATAAGGGAAGGAGACGTCGATTTCATCTAATCAAAGTTGACTTGTGCAAATTGCTAACTTTTCGGCCGCCCATATTGCAATTTGAAAATTAGAACATAGACCCACCGCCTATAGCCACAAGTTCCTCCAATCATTTTGTTTCTTTATTTACTTATTTATTTAGGCAGGTCCCGTTGATCTTTAAATTTAGTGTAGCTTAATTTTAAGTTTGGTGTAGATTAAAGAGAGTGAATAAAAAATGATGGGAAAAGAAATGGAGGAAAGTGGAATTTTAAATTAGTGCACTTTGTCCCTCATTAGAAGAAGGAAAGAAAATCTATGTGTATATATAAAGAAGCTCTTCTTCTAACTCTTAAAGAGTTGATAAGAAGGCAAGCCTCGCGCCGTCGTCGCTCGGCTCGGCTCGGCTCGGCTTCGGCTTCGGACAAAGATTGATTGATTAATCTTTTTAGACAAAGGTCCGGTCTGTTTTTCTTTCCCGGATACTTGAGGGGAATAATTTCCTTAAGGATACACTGTGTATTCAGTGGGCTCGGTTTATTCTTGTATTATTGTTTATTTTTTTTCAGAAGAGAAGCTGAGGACGCCTGGATTAGCGCGCCCGCGCTCAGCACGCGCTAGTCATGTTTCTTACTGTCCCAGATAAATCCTACTAGCGCGGCCGCACTAAGCCCGCGCTAGTTAGGTTTCTCACTGTTTCTGTATTTTCAGAAAATTTATCGTTTTAATTTACAGCAATACAGATTACCAACAATCTTAAGGAAATTACTATTTTTTTTCTGTATTTTGTTTGTGGAGATTAAAACCTGTGTGTTTTCTACTCCTTCTGAATTTCATTATTCTGATTTGAAGATATAAAAACTTCATCAGAGTTTTGAAATTCAGAAAATAATTTGAAGAACATAAAAACTTCATCGTTTTCTGTGAAACAGTATATAAAAACTTCGGTTTTTATTTATTATACATAATGTTTATTGTTGATTACAGTATTTTTATTGTTCTGGTTTTGCCATTGATTGAACTCTTCTGTTGTTGACAGTGAGAAATGGCAATTGATAACGGAAATTCTTCTGCGACTATTGCGGCAACGACGATAGCCTCGTCAAGTTGGACGGTTGTTCCACCGACAGAAAATCAGGGAAATTTTCTGGAGCCAACTTCAAAGGATGGCAGCAAAGGGTGCTCTTCTGGCTTACCACACTTGGTATGCAGAAATTCACTAGTGAAGAACCTCCAGTGCCTGTTGCGGACATGCCAGATAATGAGAAGTTCATGATTGTTAAAGCATGGAAGCATGGAGATTTTCTTTGCAAAGTCTATATCCTAAGATATTTAGAGAATGACTTGTACAATGTGTACAGTGTGATGAACACTTCGAAAGAATTATGGGACGCACTTGAGAAGAAGTACAAGACGGAAGATGCATGCTTGAAGAAATTTGTGGTTACCAAGTTTCTAGACTATAAAATGATAGACAACAAAACTGTGGAAACCCAAGTTCAGGAGCTTCAACTTATTTTTCACGACCTTATTGCTGAAGGTATGGTCGTGAATGAAGCATTTCAAGCGGCTGCAATGATTCAAAAGTTACCTCCTTCATGGAGAGATTTCAAGAACTATCTTAAGCACAAGCGCAAAGAAATGAAGTTGGAAGATCTTGGGATTCGTCTCAAGATTGAGGAAGACAACAAAACAGCCGAGAAGAAGTCACGTGGAAATTCAACGATCATGTGAGCCAATACGGTTAAGGAGACTGCTCCAGAAAGTAAGAAGAGGAAGAGATCTTCTGGACAGACTAAGGAGCAGAACAAAAAGAAATTCAAGG
>ML381722.1:2642-24547 GCA_005239525.1 Nicotiana knightiana
CTCTATCTACCATAAATCTCTCTCAAGTAATTATGATAATTTACTAGACGCACTCTCAAAGTTACGCTATCTAGATTGCAAAACAGTTCACTTTAGATTGCACCCAAGGTATCGTTATCTCTAATCCAACCTCTAAACCCTCGGTTATGACTTTCGTCTATACTCTGGGAGTGGTGTTGTTCAAACAATTACCTAAATATGCACTCTCTCTCAAGTAGATACATAATAAATAGGCACAGCTAATTGAGGGCCCTTCAATCAACTACAACAAGAACGTAGTTGAACAAATAGAGATTAATCAACCAAAATATATTAATATCACAACAAATTCATCCCCAACGGGTTCTACCAAAACCCTAGATTAAATAAGTTAGCTAGACATGTTCATAAGAATCAAACTCAAAATAAATTGCATAATTGAATTACAAAGTAATAAATAAAAGATGTAGAAATCAATGTTTTGTCACTTCAATGGTTTCTTCTCTTCAAATCTTTCGTCTGCCTTCATATCCTCGTTAAGTTGTGTTTTAGGAGTCTATTTATATGTTTAGGAAAAACCCTAAACGTGTAGGAGACTTCTATTCCAACCGGGAAACACTTAAACTTGTCAAAATTCGGAATTGACCAAAACAGGGACCGGACGTTATGAGGCTAACGCCTGGATAACGCCAGGCTAGGACTGGCGTTTGGACTCCAATGCCTGGCTAACGCCAGGCTAGGCTGGCGTTTGGACCCTAACACCTGGCTAACGCCAGGCATGGCCAGGCGTTTGGGCTCTGGCGCCCAGCTATAGCCCAGTGCACTCCTCCTCGCCTCTTGAGCGTATTTTCGATGTATTTGCATCCATTTAGCTCGATTTCCATCTCCAATTCACCTACACATGAAATAGACTCTATTATGCACATAAAAAGTGTATTTTTATCATTAACGCACATAAAATTTAGGGCATATAACATGTTAAACCATGAATTCTAGCCTCGCATCATCTACCTTTTGTTTTTCTTTATTTCTTTCAATTATTCCCATTCCCCAAAGGTTGGTTCATGCATACTGGCATCATCAGCTTATCATACTAGATCCAGGGGCCCTCCAACTTTTCCTCCTCCAAGTCCACCAAAAGGCAAAGGGAAAGAAAAGATGGATGATTTGAACAGCACCAGAAGAGACAACAACACACATGTTGAACATGCAGAAGCTTCTGATGGCCGAAGTACTCAGGCCCCAAATGATGTAGTATCACGACTTGAGCAGAAAATATTAGAACTCCAGGGTGAGCTCGAGTAGGTCCGAAGCTTAGCAAACCTATCCCTCACACTCAATATCCCATATGTCAACCATTCAAGCACTCAGAACCCCGCACCACTGCAAAATACACCCAACAAGCACCTACAAAATCCTCCCGCACCTCACCATTACACAACCCCTCCACAGAATCAAACTATCCCTCCATAATATCAACAAAACACCTACCATACTCCATAAAATTCCCCACAAATCATTCCCGAACCCCAAAACTCCATTGATCACCATTATACCCAAACTCCTGGTCACCAAAACAATCCTATATACGTGGAAACCCTACCTCACTCCACTCAGCCCATATCCTATACACCTGAATCCTTTGAGAAGGACCTGCTCATTAAGAACCTGGCTGAAGAGATCAAGAATTTGACAAGTCGGATTCAAGGCGTCGAAGGAAGTAAAGGGATAGAAGATCTGAACAATGAAGACCTATGCATACAACCAGATGTAGAACTACCGGAGAATTATAACCCTCCCAATTTTGAAATATTTTACGGAACATGTGATCCCAGGGTTGACCGGAGGACTTATTGGGACAAACTTGAAGGGGTCGGAAAGGATGAAAGGATCCGGATGAAGATTTTCATGAGGAGTCTTACAGGAGATGCTTTATCTTGGTACATCATCCAGGATCCTAAGAAGTGGGAAAACTTGGTGAGTATGGCATCTGACATCATGGACAGATTCAGGTTTAACACAGAGAATGCGTGGGATGTATTATATTCAGAACTTAAAGAAGAAGCCCACTGAGACCTTCCACGAGTATGCCACTCATTGGAGTTTAGAAGCAGCCAAAGTCAGGCCGACATTGGATGAGGAACAGATGAACAAATTCTTTGTTAGAGCACAGGATCCACAGTGCTATGAAAGAATGATGGTTATTAAAAACAACAAGTTCTCCAATATTATCAAACTCGGAGAAAGGATTGAATATGGCCCTAAAAGCGGTATGATGACAGGCTTTGAGGCATTGCAGGCCACAAACAAAGCACTACAGTCAGGGGGTATATCGAAGAAGAAAGATGCAGGAACAGTAATGGTCGCCCAAGGACCCAAAACTCCACTTGTATATCAAACCTCCCCTCTTACATACCAAGTACCTTTATCCACATATCAACCATCACCTCTCAGATATTCCCAACCAACCACTACTTATCACACATATAATTCCCAACCCTCTCACTTTCAGTCACCTCCAAATCGCCCAAACTACCCAAGACCTCAGCCTAACTTTGACCGCAGGCCACCTAAACAATACACTGCCATTGCTGAACCCATTGATCAGTTATATGAAAGGCTGAAGGCCGCTGGTTACATCACTCATATCCATGCTGTGACCATGGAGAATCCATCACAATGGGTCAACCCAAACAAGACCTGTGCATATCATTTTGGCATAAAAGGGCACACCATTGACGAATGCCGAACACTGGAGGATAAGATCCAGACCTTGATTGATAATAAGGTCAGTTAACCAAAGAAGCTACACCCAGTGTCCGCAATAGCCCCCTCCCAGATCATAGGGGGTGAAGGTATCAATGTGATAGAGACTAATAAAGAATGGGATCCCGAGGGATCAATTGGAATTATCAAAGAAGGTGACAATCCTAAGAAACCCGCAGTCACGCTCAATCATATTATAGTACAAATAGAGCCGCATGTGGAGGTTGAGGTAGCTGCATCAGTTCCATTTGAATTTGAGATAACATCCCTCGCAACTGCACATGTTCAATTCGAAGTGGAAATAGACACACCTTTCACAGTGACAATGTTAACCACACCGCCTTTCGACACCAAGGCTATACCCTAGGATTATGTGGTCGAAGCTAGAAAAAGAAGAAAGATCAAAATAGAAGAATCCGGTGCTGCGCAAGGAATGACAGAACGGGATGAGTCTATACACCAGAGCATTTTGGAGAATCCAGTAAGCAGGTTTCTAACAGACTGCCCGTTATTGAAACATGCCCGAATGACTTTTGGAGGAAAGTTCAAGCAAGGGAGTATTCCGCCACCGATCATTTGAACAAGACTCCTGCTCAGATATCTATCCTGTCACTACTAAAGAATTCAGAAGTGTACATGAATTCTCTCTTAAAGGTGTTAAGTGATGCATATGTACCTAACAACACCACTAGCGAAGAAATAGCCAATATGGTAGGACAGGTGCTTGAAAGTCACAAAATTACCTCCCACGAGGACGAGTTGCCACCCAAGGGTTTGAATCATAACACGGCACTGCACATTACCGTGCAATGTGAGGACAATTTCATTCCCAGAATTATGATAGATGGGGGATCCAGTCTCAATATCTTCCCATTGACAACACTGAGGAGGATGGGCTAAGGCTTGTATGAGATACGAGAAGGGACCATGAATGTGAAGGCATTTGAAGGGTCTCATAGGGCTACCATTGGGGAAATCAATCTCTGTTTGCAGATGAGGCCTACATGGTTTGATGTAGAATTTTAGGTGATGGACATATTTGCATCCTATAATCTATTGTTGGGACGGCCATGGATACACGCTGCTGGGGCTGTGGCATCAACTTTGCATTAGACAGTGAAGTTTGAATGGAACCATCAAGAGGTGATTATCCATGGAGATGGGAGCAATCCCATTTACAACCGTCAGACTATCCCGGTGGTTGAGAATAGAAAAAGGCTCGGTGGAGAAACTTATCATCACATCGAGCGTGTCAATGAAATCGAGAAAGATAAGTGGTGGAGTAACATGATAGAAAGTATACTAGAATGGAGAGGGTATGAGCCTGGCATGGGTCTCGGCAAAAATCTTCAGGGCATCACCAAGCCAATACAGCCAAATCGCTATGGTACTACTTTCGGGTTGGGATATCAGTACACCTGGCAAGAATACAATGACTGGTCACCACCGTGGCATGGTCCGTACTATCTACTTGAGCAACCTATACCACACCTGAGTCAGACTTTCCAGCAGACCGACATCATATGAGGATCAGAGGAGGAGGAAACACTGGCAGCTTTAAGGAACTTGTTCCTGGAGGATGAGGACATGGACTGTTGTGTAATTGTTAAGGAGGAGGAAGGCCCTACCATCTGAGCTGTGGAGAAAGGATCATTCCTCAAGAATTGGATTGTCAGACCATCCAGGGCCCGACGAGTCCCGGGGTAGCAAGGCTGAACAACATTGTTTATTTTGTTTTCTAAGAAAATGATTTCCCTTTTTTTGCATTTGTTTTAAATAAAATCTCCAGCATTCCAAAAACGTTTTTTAAATTATTGAAAATTGCTTTTATCTTTCAATGGATCGATATTTATTGTTATCGTTGTTCTCTTATATCTTTATCTATACAACATTACTATTTCCTGTCTTGATGAACCAGCATTTATGACATGTAATGAGACAGTGCAACAGAATGATAGTGATTCGGAGGAAGAAGATGTCATACCTGAGGAAATCGTCAGAGAAGTAGAAGACTTTGAGAACAAGCCTAAGTCCAATATGGATTAAACATAAATAGTCAACCTGGGAGATTCGAAAATCGTCAAGGAGACCCGCATCAGCATTCACATGTCGTCATCAGAAAAGGAAGAGTACACACAGTTCTTGAAAGAATATGAGGACATCTTTTCATGGTCATACGATGATATGACCAGGTTAAGTATATCCACTGTGGCTCACAGGTTGCCCACCAACCCAATGTGTCCGCCAGCAAAGCAGAAACTCAGGAAGTTCAAGCTTGACATGAGTCTGAAAATCAAAGAGGAGGTTACTAAGCAAATCAATGCCAAGGTTATCAGAGTGGTCGAATATCCAACTTGGCTGGCCAACATCATGCCAGTGCCAAAGAAGGATGGGAAAGTCAGAGTCTGTGTATTATCGGTATCTCAACAAAGCCCACCACCTCAAATGGGCACCAGTCATCTTAGTAGCTATTGATTACTTCACCAAATAGGTCGAAGAAGCATCTTACAAGGCAGTGACTAAGAAAGTCGTGGAATATTTTGTTCGCAACTGGATTGTTTGTCGATTTGGAGTTCCAGAATCAATCATCACTGACAATGCCTCCAATCTCAACAGTGATCTGATGAGGGCCATGTGTGAGACTTTCAAAATCAAGAAAAAAAAATCCACAGCTTATAGATCTCAGATGAATGGAGTTGTAGAAGCCGCTAGCAAAAACATCAAGAAGATACTGAGAAAGATGGTAGAAAATCACAAACAATGGCACGAGAAGCTGCCATTCGCTTTATTAGGATATTGTACCACAGTCCACACATCAACCAGGGCAACTCCTACTTATTGGTTTATGCTACTGAAGTTGTAATTCCTGCCGAACTGGAGATTCCTTCCATGAGGATCATGCAAGAAAGCTAAGCTCAGCGATGCAGAATGGATAAGGAACCATTATGAGCAGCTAGTCCTCATAGATGGAAAAATGATGAATTCAGTGTGTCATGGGCAAATTTATCAAAGCAGGATGTCCAGAGCCTTCAATAAAAGAGTCAAGTCGAGACAGCTCACACTGGGGCGGCTGGTGTTGAAGAAGATCTTTCCACATCAGGACGAAGCCAAAGGGAAATTCTCTCCCAATTGGCAAGGTCCTTACATGATTCACAGAGTTTTGAGGAGGACCCTCAAAATTCTAAAGCAAGTTCAGCCGTTCGCAACATGTACAGCAGTCAGAGATGTTTATCTATCTAAATGGGGCAGAATTTTGAGGAGGACCCTCAAAATTCTATGGCAAGAGAAGTCGCGATGTCTCGGATCCTGTCACAATCAATGGTTCATCTAACAAATTTCTTAAAATATTTTACTATGTCCTTTGAAAACTATGCATGCTTGCTTGCGAAATAACTCTGTTTAGCGAAACGCTGCCCCAATGATTTGAACAAGATCCCCAGACCAAGCAAAGCAAACCGACAGAGGTGCGAACCAACCTCCCCCTTTATAGAACTCACAATTTTTCTTTGATGCAAGAACAAAGAATATACACGCTTCAAAGTCACAATCTTCATAACAAACGCGATACTAAAGTTTACTACAAGCTAAGAAAACTCTGCTATCATCTGTTATTTATTCTATCCTACATGGGACTAAGCCCTATCCCACATCTTGCATGAGGCTAAGCCCTGCCTCCATATTTTCATAAGGCTAAGCTCTGTCTTCATCTGCATGGGACTAAGCCATGTCCTGCATCTTGCATGAGACTAAGCTCCGTCTCCTTATCTTGCATGAAGCTAAGCCCTGCCTCCATATTTGCATAAGGCTAAGCTCTGCCTTCATCTGCATGGGACTAAGCCCTATCCCACATCTTGCATGAGGCTAAGCCCTGCCTCCATATTTGCATAAGGCTAAGCTCTGCCTTCATCTGCATGGGACTAAGCCCTATCCCGTAGCTTGCATGAGAGTAAAATCTGTCTCCATATCTGCATTAGGCTAAGCCCTGCCTCCATATTTGCATAAGGCTAAGCTCTGCCTTCATCTGCATGGGACTAATCCTTGTCCCGCATCTTGTTTGAGACTAAGCTCTGTCTTCATATCTTGCATGAGGCTAAGCCCTGCCTCCATATTTGCATAAGGCTAAGCTCTGCCTTCATCTGCATGGGACTAAGCCCTATCCCGTAGCTTGCATGAGAGTAAAATCTGTCTCCATATCTCCATTAGGCTAAGCCCTGCCTCCATATTTGCATAAGGCTAAGCTCTGCCTTCATCTGCATGGGACTAAGACATATCTCACATCTTGCATGAGACTAAGCTCTGTCTCTATATCTGCATGAGGCTATACCCTGCCTCCATATTTGCATAAGGCTAAGACCTACCTTCATCTGCATGGGACTAAGCCCTGTCCCGCATCTTGCATGAGGCTAAGCCTTGCCTCTATATTTGCATAAGGCTAAGATCTCCCTTCATCTACATGGGACTAAGCCCTGTCCCGCATCTTGCATGAGACTAAGCTATGTCACCATATCTGCATGAGGCTAAGCCCTGCCTTCATATTTGCATAAGGCTAAGCTCTGCCTTCATCTGCATGGGACTAAGCCCTGTCCCGCATCTTGCATGAGACTAAGCTCTATCTCCATATCTGCAATAGGCTAAGCCTTGCCACCATATTTGCATAAGGCTAAGCTATGCCTTCATCTGCATGGGACTAAGCCCTGTCCCGCATCTTGCATGAGACTAAGCTCTGTCTTCATATCTTGCATGAGGCTAAGCCCTACCTCCATACTTGCATAAGGCTAAGCTCTGCCTTCATCTGCATGGGACTAAGCCCTGACTCGCATCTTGCATTAGACTAAGCTGTGTCTCCATCTGCATGAGGCTAAGCCCTGCCTTCTATTTGCATAAGGCCAATTATTTTCGTTCTATTTGCCGAGACTATGCGCTGTCTCTCCGGCACTATCTATTTCCTCTTCTTTCGGGATAAGCTCTACCCTCAACTTCACAAGACTAAGTCTTGTCTTGTTGCTCTTGACATCATATTATTGCATCTCATGGGCTGAAATATCGCCAACTTGTCCAAAGGCGTCATAGCCTAAGGGCATCATCCTCATAGCCGGAAGCCACCATGCCTTGGCCTGAGGATCTCTCAAAGTTGCATATCATTATTCAAAGGCGTCATGGTTCGGAGGAACCATTTTCATGGCCCGAGAACATCATTTTATGGCCTGCGAATCTCTCACTGAACAATTCATGACCAAGACATCATGGTCTAAGGACGTCATCCCAACCGTCCGAAGACAATTCTCATGGTCCAAAAGGAATCTGCATCATGTTTAAATTTCCGCACAAATATATGCTTGTAGTATCTCTTTACTTGTTGGTGACCCGATAAGCAACCGTTATCACAACAGAAGCAATCCCCAGTTCCTACAAATTACCTCAAACCTGACCGCTCACCATAACCATCTTTTCACCTATGCCAAAATCTTGTATCCGTTCTTGTGATGACTTCATCGGTATACTCCACCGATAAATCCAGAACTACACACGACCTGATTCTTGTAAAATCAGGGATATGTAGGCAGCTCAGGAACCAAAGTGCGGCCTAAATCTCTCAAATCATCCCGTTCCGTCAAAATTGGCCATCATATCTTTACCCGACAACTCTTTCATCCTTCCCGGGTAAAGAGGGGCAGTTGTTGATACCAATTTTTTCCTATAATACTTTTTCAAATACATATATACCTTCAAAACTATGCATTTGCATCAATTGACATTTTTCCATAATTTATACATTTTTAGGGATTTTTAATTAATTTATCCCAGTATTTCATTTACATAAATAATTACAATTGCATCAAAAATGACTTTAGAACATTTCATGATTTAATTTTGTTGTCTATATTCATATTAGGCTTAAATTATTTCACAAATAGCCACATTTACATTATTTGGGTTACAATTGCAATAACTTTGCACTTATAGCCCATGCATGCATTATTACATTATTTTACTAGAAAATAGCTCATTGTATTTTTAAAAAAATATTGAGTAATTTTTTAGAACATTTCTATGCATGAAAATTATTTTTGTAATTTGTTAATTATTTTATAAATTATATTTTATCAATTATTTGGTTATTTAATAAACAACCCCTTTTATTTTCAAACCTAACCCCCTCAAACATTAGCCCAAACTCCTTTTGTTTTCAGACCTAACCCCCTCAAACATTAGCCCAAACCCCTTTAAAAGATAACCCAAACCCCTTAGGCCCAAACCTATACCTGCCCGACCCAATACCTCGTTTAATCGTGGCCATTGATCTTTTAGATCAATGGTCCACAAACCCCTTTACCATAATTAATCTGAAAACCTAACCCCTAACCCTTTCATTCCCTCCAACCCTGCCGTCGTCATCTCCCTCGTCTCTCAACTCTCTCTTGACCGAACCCTAACCCTAAACGTCATCACCGACGTAAACCTCCTTCCCATGGTGCTTCTATGTCTTCTCCGACCATCCCTGGTCTTCTATATGCCATGGCTCTTCGACTTCATGAGTCCTTGAGAGGATCTCAAGGAAATCCAACTGGTTATGGTTCGAAACTTGTTCACCAGCCTGTCTCAGGCCATTTTCGTATGTAAGTAAGGGATTTCTCCTTGTTTTATTGCGGATCTATGGGTTCTTGACCTATTCTCTTAACCTCTGCTATTTTTCTAAAAATCCGAGTTCGATACTATTGACTCTTCTCAGATCTTTATAGATCTGAGGTGATTCAAAAGTTATTAAATAATTTCATTCAAAAAACCCCTTGTTTCAATTGATTATCTTTGATTTTAATCACTCTTCCTAAACTATTTTTCAAAGACTTTTCTGACTTCTAAATGCTTAATTAATTGTTCTTTCATCATCGTGACTGACTTTTGCACGAATATTCAAACCCTAGTTGAGTCTATGTGATATACTAATCTTCAATCTTTGTTTCGATACTTTGGGTGTTTCTGTGATACCAGTCGTATTGGTTTACCCCATTTTTTGACTTAAATGTTTTCCCTGTTAAAACCCAGTATTCTTGGGGATTTCTTCCCCAATTGACCTTTTGTAGGGTTCGAACCAGATTTCTTATTAAACCCGGTAATTGTGTGAAGTTTTACTCATTTATTTTCTATTTATGGAACCTGAGTGATTCTTTTGGTAAAATCAGTATTCTATTGATTTGGACCTATTATTTTGCCCTGTTAAAATCTGTGTGCACAGATCTTATTTGTTTCCCTATTTTGCAACTTTAATTGATTACACTTGCCTTAATTAGTTGTCCGTATGATTTTGGGATTCTTATTGATCCCTTATTTGGTATGATTTGGACTCCTTGACTTAATTAAACGTGTTACCGTTAGGTGATTACCCCTAATTAAGGGGTCTATTCTGGACTCCCTTATGTTAAATGATTTTGTGACCCTGTGATTGCCCTTAATTGCCTGACTTCTGATTCTTTTACTTTATTTGTTCTACTCCTAAAGTACTATATATACACTCTTATTTTACCTCTTAAGGACACGAATTGATAGTTCAAAATAATACACACACACACACAAACACTTTCTCTTATCTCTCTCTCTGCTACTTGTGCTCATTGCTTGTCTAGCCGGCTGAAAGCCAAGGCTAGACAGTGGAATTCTACCTACTTTACTTTCTGTATCTAACTGGTATGTTCTTATTTCAATTATGAAAATCAGCCCTATGTGCTCCATAGTTTTTAAATCCATGCCTGTCTTCGCACTAGTTTAATTGGATATGTATTTAATTATTTTCCCGTTTACCGCCTTGCTCAATATGCTAGAGTCTTTAAATCCATGAGTGTTTCTGCACTAGTTTAATTGGATATGTTTTTAATTATTTTCCTATTTACGGCCTTGCTCAATATTCTGGAGTCTTACCCTCTCTTGCTCAAATGTTTAGTCAGCATGTCTAGGTCTCATTTGTCTTTTCTGATACTTGACCAACATGTTTACTTGAGTTCTTGTTTACTTCCCTTGACTAGTATGTTCACATCAGTATCATAGACTCCTAATGTATTTCGTTAATCCTAATTGGCATGACTGACTCTATGTAGTAGACCCCTATCTTCAACATGACCATTCTCATATTCTGTCTCTAAGTTTATTATCCATTACCACTTTAATTTCAAGCATGATCCCCTTGTTAATACTTCGAAGCAATAGTTTTTTAATGTTCTAGTTGCCAATCAGTTCCTATTTGTTCTATGTACTGGCTAGTTAATGTGCTTCCCCTCTTACCCTGTTCATGTGTTTCTGAATTAAGTCTCTATGTTCCCAATCCCCTGATCCCAGATTGTAAAC
This sequence comes from Nicotiana knightiana, assembly GCA_005239525.1. Taxonomy (NCBI): domain Eukaryota; kingdom Viridiplantae; phylum Streptophyta; class Magnoliopsida; order Solanales; family Solanaceae; genus Nicotiana; species Nicotiana knightiana. Next base: position 13,725 of record ML381722.1, read on the forward strand.
TTGTTTGCCTTCACTTAGAAACAAATAATAAATGGTTTTGAGTCTGGGCACTCTAAGTGTTATGACTGTGTGGTTGCTTGTTGAATCTTTGTTCTTCTCAAAATTGTTTCCAAAATTGTTTTACTCTTAACATTTTTAAGAACTATTTCTATTCCTGAAACCTTTTCACTCCTGAAATTTTTTTCCTCTACACTATTTTTACTAAGTTCTTCCCAGCTATGTCAAACACTCTCACTTCTACTCTTAGATTACTTAAGTTCTGCCCCTCCAGTGTGTGTACTTCCTATGAATCTATGAGACTCCTCCGAACTCTGGCACACTGGGGCTGGCCTTTCCATACGGCACATAATCACTTCCCTACTCAAAGGATCTTCGTATGAGCATTGACCATGATCCATGAGGTCTTTAGGGAACTTTGACACACCAGGACACCCTATTGGCTATAAGACTTTGGCATCCTGGACTATTTTTTGAAGGTCTGGTATATCCAAGTTCAATTTGGGCCTATCTCAGATTCCCTATAGCATAACTTATATTTATTATGTGATTCATTCATTTATGATCTGTACCTTTGTAAACAAATATTGGGGAAATTAGTAAAAAGTAAGAGATTCTTATGTAATTTTTTTGTGGAAAAATCGGGTAGAAATCTTGCCCTTAGGATTATTATGACTATTGCTTGCATTAGAAATCATGTTCTTAGGTTTGTTTGCTTGCATTAGAAGCCATGCTCTTAGGATTGCTTGGCATACTAGGCAAAATGTTATAGGTTGATTACCTCATTTGTTACGGGATTCTGCTTCTGCATAATCATGATCACCTAGAAATCCTGTTATTAAGTTACCGCTATAATTGTGCTTAATAAAAATTTCCATCATTGGTGTGCATTAGAAATCCTGCTTTAAGACTGTGTTTCTATTCGCTTTAAATCATGTCTACATCGCCTAAATCAATAACCGTCATGTCTATAAGAATGTTTAAAAGAAATTTCAACGCCTAGACACCATGTTATAGGATAAATATGTATGAAATTGGTTTCGTGATAATCAACACCTAGACAAACATGTTTATAGGACGTATTAAAACTCAAACTGTCTACTTTCCTTTAGTCAATTTCTAGAATTCTGTTTGCATTTTTAGACAGCATGTTATAGGGGATCCCTGAACCACGCCTAGGCAAGCCGATAGGTAATTAAGGCCTTATAAAAATTATAAAACTATGCTTTCTTTATTTGTGAACTGCCCCAATTCAGCAAGTCCTAAAATCAGTAGGCAAACTAATTAGGTCTCCACTGCCTCGCTTTAATAGATATTCCATACAATATGTTTTCATGCTCACATAGATATGCTGTTTTAGGATTCTGAAATGTCTGAAATCTTGCTGTTTGAGACGTGCTATTGTTTTCATACTTGAGGAGGTAAAAGTGAGCCTTTAATTGTTCTATATGTGAATGTCCTATTTGTTCTTTCTTGTCGCTTAGATTTTCTCCTTTTAAGCACTTTAGGAGAGTCTAGAACCACCTTAATTAGAGGTCTTAAACACCTCCAGGGCCATAAGAAAAGGGACGGGTAATGCACGCTTAGAGTTCATTTACTTAAAACCATTTATACAATCGCTAAGGGGAGGGTAATCAGGTAGTAAAAGGATATGATGACCTGTGCGCTAATGCCACGTGTAACCCTCTAGTTGAGGAAGGATTACCGGGCATTGTACAGATGTGATCCTGTAGGCTAATAACTTAGGACTTCCATATCTTTATACATATGTGTGCTTAGACTGCTTACCTATTAAATTTCCTTTATCTAATTTATTTTGTGTGCTTAGACTGCTTATCCGTTAAATGACTAATTCACCAAGTAAGTTTGGCCGGGTTCCAGCATTGTGGACCTCGAGGGGTGCTTAGGTGCCCTAATGCACCTTAAATACGTTAGGTGGCGACCCTTCAATTTCTAAAAGGAAAGGAGTTGTCCCATAAAATGTCGAAACCCGATTTCGCGAGAAAAAAAGAGCGCGACAATCGGCCCTTAAGCTTCAAAATATATCGGCAGCATGGAATTGTAAAGCATAAAAAACTTTTTCTAAGGCATGAGATATTGTCAAGGAAAAATATTTTTCTTCATTCTTGCTAAAAATGATTATACATGTGTACATGTTCTATGTCAGGGCTCGAGTAACCTATGCAGGCACAAGTCATTTAACCGTTTAGCCCTTACAAATTTCACCTATCAAGACCTTGTTATTATGAAGTAATTTCCTCGCAACAAAATTGACATTCGAGGGCAATATCCCGAGTATTCGAGGTTGATTTCAAAGGAGCCTCGGATGCTGTTGAATTGTTTTAAATTAGCACAATCAATGGTTGCCTCATTAAAAACGTCACTGGAAAACCCATTTGGGATAAAACCGCTAAGGAAAAAAGAGTGCAACGTGTACTTTCAGACCTAAAGACTTCGTGTAGAAAAATCCATCGGTGTTTCTGTTTGACCACCTGCAAGAGTTAGTCTAAAATAGAAATGAAAATGGAGGGGTCGTACCTTAGTAGTAGTATCTTATTAGTTGTGATATGTTCCAATTGCTCGATGGTTGTTCCTCGTTCATCGTTCCGAGCTTGTAAGATCCTTTTCTGGTGACTTCGAGAATCAGTATGGTCCTTCCCAGTTCGGACCCAGTTTTCCTTCATTAAGATTCCGGGTGTTGAGGGTGACTTTCCTTAGCAGCAAGTCCCCGATGTTAAAATGTCAAAGATTGGCTAGTACCTTTTGATCCACTATTTTTGGGCGGCCAATCGGACAAGGGAGGATTCGTGTCTTTCATCCAACAATTCTAGGCTCGTATTCATGGCATCGTTATTTGACTCTTCTGTTGCATATCGGAACTGATTCTAGGTTCTCCAACCTCGACCAGTATTAGGGGTTTGGTGCCATAAACTAATGAGAATGGTGTTGCTTCGGTACTGGATTTTTCTATTGTGTAGTATGCCTATAGAAGCTCGGGTAGTATTTCCCTCCATTTACCTTTGGCATCGGTCAATCTCTTCTTAAGATTTTGGATGATGGTTGTGTTAGTCGATTTAGCTTGTTCGTTCCCACTGGGGTGATAAGGAGTTGATAGGAATCTTTTGATCTTGGATCTTCGAGAAATTTAGTCACCTTGCTGCTGATGAACTGCTTTCCATTATCACACACAATCTCGGAGGGCATCTTGAATTGACATATTATGTGGTCTCAAATAAAGTCTATGACCTCCTTTTCTCTGACTTTATGGAAATCCTATGCTTCAACCCACTTAGAGAAATAATCATTCATAAATAAAATAAATTGAGCTCTACCTGGGGATGATGGAAGAGGGCCGACGATGTCCATCCCCCATTTCATGAACGGACATGGGGATAAAACCTAATGGAGAAATTCCCCAGGTTGATGAATCATTGGATCATGCCTTTGGCATTTGTCGGATTTTCGAACGAACTCCTTTGCATCTTTCTCCATGTCGATCCAATAGTATCCGTCTTTGATCACTTTGTGGACCAATGATTAGGCACCGGAGTGATTTCCACAAGTTCCCTCAGGGACTTCCCTTAGGATGTATTCGGTATCACCTGGTCCCAGACATATCGCTAACATACCATCGGTCATCCTTTTGAACAACGTTCCATATTTGGAGAAGGTGAATCATGCTGCCTTCGTGCGTAGAGCTCTCAACTCCTTTGGATCTGATGGTAGCTTCCCATTCTTTAAATCTCCACATATGTTTCTCCAATCCGAAGTAAAACTTGTGGAGTTTATCTCGGTATGACCTTGATCACCAATCTCATGAGTTGTACTACAACCCCAGAATAAAGTTCATCGTCTTCCACCGAAGACCCCAAGTTTTCTAGGGAATCAACCTCACTATTCTTATCTCAAGGTACATGCTGCAAGGTCCATTCCTTGAATCGATGTAGAGTCACCTGTAAGTTATCCAAGTATCTCTGCATTCGGTCTTCTCGGAATTCAAAGGTCCTGTTAACTTGGTTTACCACGAGTAGGGAATCACACTTGGCTTCGATGACCTCTGCTCCTAGCTTTTAGCTAATTCGAGACCTGCAATCATGGCCTCATATTCAGCCTCATTGTTAGTCAATTTTTAGTCCTGATAGATTGTCTAACTATGTTACTTGTGGATGGTTTTAGTACGATGCCTAGCCCGGACCCTTTTTGCATTCGAAGCACCATTCGTAAAGAGGGTCCAGACTCCAGAGGATATACCCAATTTTATTAACGTTTCCCTTTCAACCTCGAGTACGAGGCCCGGTGTGAAGTCAGCTACGAAGTCTGCCAAGATTTGAGACCCCTTAATGGTTGTTCGGGGTCGATATTCAATATTGTACCTACTGATTTCTACGGCCCATTTGGCCAATCGACCCAAAATCTCGGGGTTGTGCAAAATATTTCTAAGTGGATAAGTTGTTACAACACATATTGGATGACATTGAAAATATGGTTTTAGTTTCCTAGAGCGCTTATTAAAGCAAGCTCTAATTTTTCTAAGTGCGGATATCTAGTCTCGGCCTCACCTAAGGTCTGACTAACATAATAGACAGGGAATTGCGTACCTTATTCTTCTCAGACCAAGATTCCACTTACTGTTATCTCCGAGACTACTAAATACAAGTAAAGTTTCTCGTCCGCTTTTGGAATATGAAGCAGCAGCCGGCTCGATAAGTACCGCTTTAGCTCCTCCAAGGAATGTTGGCATTCCAGAGTCCACGTAAAATTATTTTTCTTCTTTAGTAACGAGAACAATCGGTGACTCCTATATGAGGATCTCGAAATGAATCGCCCTAGGGCGGCTATGCGACCATTAGCCTCTGCACGACCTTTACATTATCTACTACCATGATGTCCTCGATATCTTTGATTTTATTACGGTTGATCTCGATCCCTTGATTGGATACCATGAAGCCAAGAAACTTGCCTGAGCCGACCCCGAATGCACATTTTTCTGGGTTAAGCTTCATGTTGTACCTCTTCAGTATATCGAAAGTTTCCAGCAAATGCTTCAAATGGTCCTCTGCTCACAGGGACTTAACTAATATGTCATCAATATAAACTTCCATTGATTTTCCTATTTTTTCTTCGAACATTCGATTTACTAGGATTTGATAAGTTGCACCAACATGTTTTAGTCTGAATGGCATTACATTATAACAGTAGGTGCCGTACTTAGTGATAAACAAGGTCTTTTCATGATCGTCCGGGTTCATCTGTATTTGGTTGTACCCGGAGTAGGCATCGAGAAAACTGAGAATCTCGTGGTCGTCCGTTGCATCGATCATACGATCGATATTAGGAAAAGGAAAAGAATCCTTAAGGAAATCTTTATTCAAGTATTTATAATCTACACACATTCTCAATTTATTTCCCTTCTTAGGGACTACCACTACGTTTGCTAACCATTCGGGATACTTTACTTCTCGAATGGATCCTATTTTGAGAAGTTTGGTTACCTCGTCCTTGACGAAGGCATGCTTAACCTTAGACTATGTCCTTCTTTCTTCTTCACCGGATGAGACCTCCGGTCTAGGCTTTGTTTATGGGTAGTGATTTCTGGTGGGATCCATGTCATGTCGAGATGGGACCAAGAAAAGCAATCCATGTTAGCTAAAAGGAATTGAATAAGTTTTTTCTTGAGCTCGGGGGTTAACCCCGTGCCAAGGTATACCTTTCGTTTGGGAAGATATTCGATGAGTATGACCTGTTCTAGCTCTTCTATAGTTGACTTGGTGGCGTCGGAGTCATCAAGAATTATGAAGGATCAAGGGATCCAATAGTCTTCATCCTCGTCGATCCCTTGCTTCTTTGATTGGGTCAAGGCCGGTGTTTGTGGTTGTGATTTGGTCTCCTATTTTACCTTCGAATCCGATCCTTTATTTGGTGAGAGTGTGGATATTGGTATCACTTCGTCGACTGCAAACATCTATTTGGTGGCGGGTTTCTCCCCGTAAACCGTTTTGACTCCCCCTGGTTTTGGGAACTTCAGAACCTGGTGAAAGGTCGATAGTACTGCCCTCATGTTATGGTCCATGTCCTTCCGTACAGAGCGTTATACCTTATGTCACCCTCGATCACATGGAACTTTTGGATGGTCTCGGTCACGTTCACTGGACAATTTATCTCGCCTTTGGTGGTTTCATGCCATGTTGAAGTTGTTAAATACTCAGGCTGCATGCATAACTTGATCCTGTAGGCCGAGCTGTTCTACGACCCTCGATCGGATCATGTTGGCTGAGCTACCTAGATCAATCAAAACACGTTTAAATTGAGTTTTATTCATAAGAATAGATATTACTAGTGCATCGCTGTAGGGCTGTAAGATCCCCTCGGCATCCTCGTCATTGAAGGACAAGGCCCTTCCGGTACATAATCTGGAGTTCGCTTTTCCCTTGTGATCGACACCTTGGTGTGCTTAAACACGGATCCCTAAGGAATATCGACTCCTCCAACTATCATGTGGATTACGTGTTGTGGCTGCTCTTGCTCATTATATTTGTTTGAATCTCTATTTTTTGAAGTGGTTCTTAGTCTGATCTCTTAAGAATTCTCGAAGATGTCCCTCGTTGAACAAATGGAGTACCTCCTACGTCAGTTGTTTGCAATCTTCTGTTCTATGACCATGGGTGCCATGATACTTGCACATTTGATAAGGATTTCTCTGGGCTGGATCAACCTGTAGAGGTCGAGGCCACCTGGTGTCTTTGATACGCCCGATGGCTGATACGATAGCTGACGCACCAACGTTGATGTTGTATTCCGATAGCCTCGGTGCTTCTCTGGGCTTGACATTCCGATCAAAACCACTCATACTCATAAGCCCTCGAGAGCTCTGACCTCGATCATTTCTTATATCACTTCGAACGGGGTTGCATCCAGGTCCGTTGTTTCTCCAATCTCCGTCGTATGGCTGGTATCGATCTCTATTTGACCGTGGTTCCCAGTCAATATCCCTTTTAACTCTATCAACGGGCCTGATAGGATAAACGGACCCGGAAGAAGTTCCCAGCTGGTCATTTTCGACCCTAATCTTTGACTGATACCGATTATGCACATCGGCCCTGGTGACAGCTGGGTATTCGATCAAGTTCCACTTTAACTGTTGTGAGGCCACCAAGCTTCATATGTTTAACCCCTGAGTGAAGGCCTGCACGACCCAATCATTGGCAACCTATGGTAGATCCATGCGTTCCACTTGGAATCGAGATACGAACTATGTGAGCATCTCATTATCTTTCTGATTCACTTTGAAGAGGTATGACTTCCGAGTCTCGACCATTGTGGTTTCGGCAAAAGAATCAATGGAGTTGGGTGGCAAATTATGGTACCATATCATCTCTCACTTTGATAAAGTCTCCCCGAATTTCTTCAGCAATACGGCCTCGATCTCATCATCCTCTAGATCGTTCCCATTAATTGTGCATGTGTAATAAGTGACATGCTCGTTGGGGTGGGTAGTTCCATTATACTTGGGAATTTCTGGCATGCATAATTTCTTTGGAATGGGTTTAGGAGCCGCACTTGGGGGGAAGGGATTTTGCACGAACTTCTTTGAATCCAAACCCCTCAAAATCGGTGGTGCCCCCGAAATTTGATCAAATTTGGAGTTATATGTTTCTTCTTTCTTGTCATTTTCTTAGATCTTCTTCTCCCCCGATTCAATTCGCTTTGTCAGTTCCTCGAGAATCTTCATGATAGCGGGGTCGGTCCTTGATTCATTTCGGTTTGATCTTCCCGACACCAGTTCGGCCCTATGAATAATTTCCTACGATGGATCAGGCTCGACCCTGCTCGGTGCATGGCTATTATTTGGGAGTTGTGCTATTGCATCTTGTTGAGCCTGTAACATTTCGAATATTATTCAAAGGCTGATTCCGCCTTCTACGCCGCCCTGTGCGTTCTGACCGTCTGATCAAACGTCTCTGCGGATGCTATTTTCAGGGCCGACAGCTAGATTTGCATTAATGGAAACATAGGAACTGACGTCGATGGGATCTGCAACCGGAACCCCATCGAGGTAAACTTGGGGCACTTCTTTCCCTAGGGCGGCTATATTGTTGTTTTTTCCATGAGAACCAAGGCCATTGTCGATGTGTGTGGGTACTTCTTGAGAGTTCGAGATGCTGTTCCTGGAATAAAAAATGCTTACAAGAACAAGTGTAAAGCAGTTTGATTTACGAAAATTAGCACTAGGCAATCATTATTATCCTTAGCCCCACTGTAGGCGTCAAACTGTATACTCTTAAAAACGGATAACAATTAAATTTATAAGTGGTTTTAAGGATATGTGATTTCACTTGGCACAAACAAAGAAAAAGATTAAATTAATATTAGAAATTGACTGTAAATAAAAATAGAGCAAACCAAATATGATATGCGGCTTTGGACATCGAGAAAGGTCGCCCTCGAACCAAATGAGTATGCTATAGAAGTATGAACTGAGCAACAGAGTATGAAAGCTTAAGAGAGAAAATGTAATATATTGATTTGTTCTGCGTGAACATGATGATTACAAAATGATTAGAATCCCTTTTGTATAATAGATGAGTTCTACTTATGATACAATTCAAAATACAGTAGGAAATCCCATGATTGGCTAATTAACCGGTCTTGACTTGATACGTGCCGAGATTTTCGTTGTGATCCTTGCCTGATTGCGGATATCTTGGTTTTCCGTTATTCGACTTAGAAAGCTTCCCTCGATCTCGCTCAATATCTATCCCGCTCGGCCTCGATCTCGGCTAATCTCGATCCCCATCGGTCCCTGAATCACGAGCTTAGCAACCTGACTTCGTGTCATAGTCCGATTGATGGATTATTATAAGCAGCGAAAGCTATCTCAGTATCAAAATCACATGTAACCTAGACAAATTGCATATACGGGGTTTCACGGGTTACCTCTTGAAGCGTGAACATATCTCTTCTATCGCGTGAGCCTTCAGTTTCATAACTTCTCAATGGAATCTCAATCACGCACAAAATCGTGATCCTCAAATGTTCCACGGTCTTCTACTCTGTTACCCAAATAACACCCGGAAACAACAATTTCGTGTGAGCAAAATTTTTAGGAAAATATGGCTGAAAATTTCGGCCACCATGACATCCTCCTCTAGGTGAAAAATCTTATGTATTTATCGCACGAGTTTTAAGGGTTAAAATATTTTTCCAAAACCTGTTGGGTTTTCCTTTCCACCAGAAAAATGATTCCTTTATTTCCTTTTATTTAAGCATATAAGGGACTACAAAATTTAATTAACAAGGCTTCCAATTATGGAATTAATTTCTAATTTTTGAAATTAATATCCACCAAAATTAATTATGAATTATTCCACTAAAAATTCGTAATTTCACTCCTTATTAAATTTCAAAATTCATGCATTAAATCTTATTTAACTCCCCATGTTAAGATTCATATACGAATCAATTAAATTAAATTAAATTATTAACAATTTAATTTATTGATTATTTCCTTTAGTATTTCGGTTAACTTATTTCATGTGTCAGATACAAAATCCACCGGCCAGGTTTACACATGAAAACTTAGAAGCTTTCATAAAGGTGTATCATCAATCTCTAAACTGAGACATGGATTCCATCAACTAACTATTACTTCGCCAATGTATATTATTATTATTATTATCCAATTTACCAGGCATATTAACCAATGAAAGGATCTCGCCTTTTAATAAATCAAAATATTAATAATAAACACAAGTAATAATAATTATATCAGAAGAGTATAAGTAATTTAATGGCTAGAGAGTTTATTTTATTAAGTCAGTATAAAATACTTATCTCTACTTGGTTCGTTTAATACATACAAAATGTACTAGCACAAGAAGTTAGAATTAAACCATTCTCATAATCAAGATAAATTATATTTAATCTTGTGCTACAATCATCCATGATGGTTTGTCCAATTCCGTCATTGGATTGTGAATACTTACAAGAATCGGTGATTTAATCTTTCGTGTATAAGCTAAACTCTATACACTATTCAATTTACCAGGCATATTGACCAACAAAAGGATATTGCGGTTTTAATAAATAAAAAAAATAATAATAAATACAACTAATAATAATTATATCAGATTAAGAGTATAAGTACATTTAATAGTGTCACGACCCGAAATCCCACCTTTAGGCTGTGATGGCGCCTAACGTTGCACCCGCTAGGCAAGCCAACGTGTTAACTGAATCGATTTATTAACAAGTGCAGAAGCATTAACAAAATCTAAATAACCATAGCTAATAACGAAGAAATCCCTTTAAGTACAAAACCCAGAAATGGAGTCACAACCTCACGAACCAGTCTAAGATTTGGTTAAAAATAACAGTTTGAAATAAAATGATATATCTGTCTGGAAACACATAGATGACAGGATGAAAGATAGACAGTGACGCCGACATCCACGAACGCCTGCGAAACTACCTCGGTGTCGTCTGAAATGGACAAAAGGACACTCCCACTAACAATGTCGACTCGGTCCGGCTACGTAATCTGCACAACATAAAGAAGTGCAGGTGTAGCATCAGTACAACCGACCCCATGTACTGAGTAAGTGTCGAGCCTAACCTCGGCGAATTAGTGACGAGGCTAGGACACGACAACAATTGTACCTGTGCAGTTCAATAGTATAGCAGAAAATAAACAAGAATTCAGTTACGTGGAAGAACATGCTAGGGATAAAAGGGGCAACAATTTCTAAAACAGTAGAATCAAGTACTAACTGGAATGTAGAAGTAAAGCAGGAAGTAATAGCTCGAAACAAGTAAAATAGACAGGAGAA
>ML381725.1:0-11161 GCA_005239525.1 Nicotiana knightiana
GGGGGTAAATGAAAAAAATAAAAAACTAGTTATTACTTATAAGGAAGAAGAGAAAAGAAAAGAAAAAAATAAAATAAAATATTTTGAACCTGGACCGCCTCATCCGCGGTCGATCGCGGTCGATTCGTGGCCGCGGATGAGGGACAGCGGGAACTCCAAAATCCGCGTCCCTATCTGCGGGCGCGGACTGGGGGTAGTGAAGGTCATGAAATACGCTCCCTACTCCGCGATCCAATCCGCAGGCGCAGACTTTGATCCCCAAAAATATTTTTTCTTTTTTCGCACTATTACCTATCTCCGATTAATTTCGTCCCCCGAGTCCTTCCGATGCGCATCATTTTTTCCCTGCACATTAGTAGATCCGTCAATGTCGTTCAAAAATTAATTACAAACAAAAGTAAGGAAAAATAATGGGTTGCCTCCCAAAGAGCGCATGAGTTAACGCCGCGGCACGACGAATTACAACAAACCAAGGGTTGCCTCCCAAGAAGCGCCTAATTTAACGTCATGGCACGACACATGCTTTCATTATCACTGTCACGGCCCAAATTCCCAACCTTAGAGGTCGTGATGGCGCCTAACACCACACTTGCTAGGAAAGCCAATGTTAGAATTCGATTTACTAATTTTCTTAATTAATTACTTAAGAAAAAATAAATAACTTCCAAATGAAATTAGTTAGAATAATTTCCAACAACAATAAAGAGAAATAAACAATTAATTAATTAAACCGAGCCACGAAACTAATCATATAAATGAATCTAGAACTACTCCAGAGTCTGGTGTCACAATTCACGAACTATTAAAGAATACTACAAATAATGGCTGAAAGAAATAGTGTAACTGTTCTGAATGATATAAAACAGTGTATGTAAAAATAGGAGAAGACTCTCGGAATCTGCAAATGCCGGCAGATTGTACCTCGTGTCTCCAAATGAATCGGGTGGTCGTCCTGAAATCCTCTACTGCTTACTAGCACCTGGATCTGTGCAAAAGAGCACAGAGTGTAGTATCAGTACAACCGACCCCATGTACTAAGTAAGAGCTGAGCCTAACCTCGGCGAAGTAGTGACGAGGCTAAGTCGGGCTTCAACAATATAATCGATAACAACAATAAATAATAAAGCCAGCGGGAAGTCTAAACAAATAAATAAATAAGTGCTGCAACAAAATCAATCAACTCAGCTATAACCAATTCTCAAATAACTCTTCAAAAATTTCCAAACTTTAACTCTGAATAAAAGTAGTGCCAAAATACGAAAATAGTAATATAAGATAGAAAGTTTCAAATCTTTGTTTTTCAAACAAACAAAACAGTAAAAATATACATTTAGCTTTTCAAATCTTTATTTCCTTTGAAAATCAGTAAAAATATAAATGTCCTCCCTTATCGCTCCTTGTTGCAGCGTGCAACCCGCTCCCACCTGTCCTCCCTTATTGCTCCTCCCTAAAATATCACCCTTATTACTCCTGTTGCGCCGTGCAACCCGATCCCGCCCGTCTACCCTTATCACTCCTTGTTGCAGCGTGCAACCTGCTCCCACCAGATATATAATATCAATTTATTTAATATTTCACAAATTCAGGCCAAGCCTTTCACAATACTTTTGTCTCAACAATTATAAATAATAAACTGCATTATTCTCATAACATCATCAATGACCTCTCAATCATGAAACCAACATGAATATCAACTATAAATACCTTTAATTCATACAAACAATACCAAACCTCTCAACCATGTTTATATCACCAGGAAACCAACTCAAACAACCAATACTCTTTCCAAATAGTCACAACAATAACTAACAACAATTCAACCCGGCCAAATAGTCATAGAAACAATAATGAAAATATAATAGTTAAGGCAATGATCAAATAAGTGGGGAACGGGAAAGAATCATGTTTAACAGACAATTTGGGTGGTGCATAGATACTCGTCAGCACAACTATGCACCACGACCATGCATTTCACATAACAAACAAATGGGGAGTCCTATTCCCTCAAGCCAAAGTTAGACCAAACACTTACCTCAATTCCACAGGCCACTCACTGCTCAATGATCGCTTTTCCTTTTGAATTCACCTCTAAATTGCTCGAATCTAATCAAAATTAACTTAATATCATTAACTAATGCTAAAGGAACTAACTTTATTGACAAATATAATTTTTCCTAAGTTTTCTCAACAAAAAAAAAGTCAAAACCTGATCCCGGGCCCGCTTGGTCTAAACTCGGGGTTCGGACCAAATTACGTTCACCCATTCACCCACGAACCAAAATATGCTATTATTTTTGAAATCTGACCTTAATTTGATATAAAAATTCAATTTTTACAAAACTCCCTAATTCTACCAAAATCCTAGATTTTTACCACGAAAATTCTTTGTTTTTGTGTTAAAAGTGATGCAAAATAGTAAGGAATTGAAAGAACAAGGTTTGAAATTGATTATCTATGAATTGGGGATGAAGACTGCTGAAGAAAAATCGTCTTTAGGGCTGGAACTTCAAAAATTTGGAGAAGAAAGTGTTATGCCCGTTCTTTAACATGTATTTATATTAGCTGGGCTGAGCAACTGTGCGATCGCGGATAAAGATGTGCAATCGCACAGGGTAAGGAAAATTGGGTTGTGCGATCGCGGGGAAAAGAGTGCAATCGCATAGTGTAAGAACTCCCCTACCCCAGGCCTAATTTTTAAAGCAGTGCGTTTGCACTGTCAGGCCTGCGTTCGCACAGTAGGGTCCAGGTTGTGCATTGCGATTGCTCCCCTACTTGTGCATTCGCACAGTGTAAAAAAACAGGCCTCCAAGTTTACTCTGTGCGATCAAGGTCTTGCTTATGCAATCGCACAGAACAAATACCTGGACACCAGCAGAAAAAAACAACAGCAGTTATTTAAGTGCAAAAATCATCCCGTGGACTACCCAAAACTCATCCGAGCCCTCGGAGATCTAAACAAATGATGCACGCAAGTCTAAAAACATCATACAGACTTGCTCGTACGATAAAATCATGAAAATAACATCTAAATCTATGAATTAAACCTCAAAACTTATCATTTTCATCAAAAACTCTTAAAGATTATAAATTATCAACCGGATGTCCGAATCACATCAAACGAACTCCGTTTTTCACCAAATTTCACAGTTAACCTCTAATTATCATAACAAAGTTGTACAGAGCTCCGAAACCAAAATACGGACCCGGTATCAATAATTTTTAGCATTATTTTTTTCTTTAATTCATGAACATTTCAGCAAAACAATTTCTTTCAAAAATTTATTTCTAAGGCTTGGGACCTCGGAATTCATTTTAGGGCATACGCCCGAGTCCCATATTTTACTACGGACCTCCCGGGATTGTCGGAACACGGATCCGGGTCCGTTTACTCAAAATGTTGACGAAAGTCAACTTTTATCAAATTTAAATTCTAAAAATCACTATTTCTCATATTTCACATAAAAGCTTTTCGGTTTCACGCCCGGACTGCGTACGCAAATTGAGGTATTTAATTTTAGTCTTTTTTTTTGTTATTTAGCATGGAATAGAGTCTAATTTTATAAAATGACCCGTTGGGTCATCACAATCACTCTTCGTTCGTGTATTGGGGCTCTTCCAAAGATATCACCACTCTATCCCCCTTTTCTTCAACCATTCCAAGGTAATGTTTCAACCTGTGCCTATTCACCATGAACTTATTTATCCCATCTTCGAATTCAATTTCAACCGCTCCGCTTGATAACACTTGCACCACTCGGAAGGTTCCGGACCATCGGGACTTCAACTTACCGGGAACAATCTCAATCTCGAGTTGTATAACAACACTAGATCCCGGTTTTGAAGTTCCGATCTAGAATGTGCTTATCATGCATCATTTTCATCCTTTCATTGTACAATCTTGTATTCTAAAATGCATGGAACCTGAATTCCTCGAGTTCATGTAACTCAGTGACTCTACTGGTGCATGCATTCTCCATATCCAAATTCAATTATCGCAGTGACCAAAGGGCTTTATGTTCGAGCTCTACTGGAAGATGGCATGCCTTTCCAAACACCAACTTGCATGGGCGACACACAAATTGGAGTTTTAATGTTGTGTGGTACGCCCATAAGGCATCATCCAGCTTCATTGCCCAGTCAGTCCTTGTTGCATTCACTATCTTGGTCAGGATACTTTTAATTTCCCTGTTGGACACTTCCACTTGCCTGCTCGTTTGTGGGTGGTAAGGTATGGCTACCTTATGGTGAACTCCATACTTTTCCAACAGTTGTGCGAACGCTCTATTGCAAAAATGGGTTCCACCATCACTGATTATAACTCTCGGGGTGCCAAAATGTGTGAAGAAGTTTTTCTTTAGAAAGCATGTCACCCCTTTTGCTTCATTGGTTGGGAGATCCACCACTTCGACCCATTTGGAGACATCGTTAGCTACTACCAATATGTATTTTTTACCATACGAGCTGACGAACGGCCCCTTAAAATCAATTCCCCACATGTCAAAAACCTCTACCTCTTGAATTGTAGTCATCGGCATCTCGTGGTGTCGAGATATGTCGCATGTCCTTTGGCACTCATCGCAACTTTTTACTCAAGCATGGGAATCCTTGAATAGAGTTGGCCAATACAAACCCGATTCCAGCACCTTTGCAGCTGTTCGGATTCCTCCAAAGTGTCCACCATATGGTGAAGCATGGCAAGCCTGCAAAACAGAAGGTTGATCTTTCTCGGGGATACACCTCTAGATCATGTTCTCTACACATATTTTAAAAAGTATAGGTTTATCCCAATAATAATCTCAACAATCGCGAAAGAACTTTTTCTTTTGAATTTGAGAGACTTCATAAGGTACAATACCGCTTGCTAAATAGTTAGCAGTATTAGCATACCATGGCGTCTTTTCCATTGTCACATCGAGATACTGTTCATCCGGAAATATCTCTGTTATATATTCAACCTCCGTCTTATTTTCGGCTCCTTCCAACCTTGAGAGGTGGTCTGCCATTTGATTATCCGTCCCTTTTCTGTCACGGATTTCCAGATCGAATTCTTGTAGCAAAAGAACCCAGCAGATTAAGCGTGGCTTTGACTCCTTCTTTGATATCAAGTACCAAATTTCTACATGGTCAGTATAAATAATAACTTTTGAACCAATTAAGTACGACCTAAATCTGTCGAAGGCAAACACTACAACAAACATTTCTTTTTCTGTTACGGTGTAATTGAGTTGTACACCGATGAGCGTCCTGCTTTCATAGTAAATTGGGTGCATCATCTTGTCATTTCGCTGCCTCAAGACTACTCCTATAGCATAATCACTGGCGTCGCACATGAGCTCGAACGGTTGCTCCTAGTTGGGTGCAACAATGATGGGTGCAGTTACCAGTCTCTTCTTCAGCTACTTGAATGCCAATATTCAATCATTAGAAAACACAAAGGTCCGATCCTTTTCAAGAAGTTTACATAAAGGGTTAACAATCTTGGAAAAATCTTTAATGAATCGCCTGTAGAACCCGACGTTCCCAAGGGAACTTCTCACTGTCTTGACCGAAGTGGGCGGTGGAAAATTCTTAATCACATCGAACTTAGCATGGTCGACCTTAATTCCCTTACTGGACACTCGATGCCCCAAAACTATTCCTTCTTGTACCATGAAGTGGCACTTTTCCCAATTCAGCACCAAATTTTTCTGCACGCATCATTTGAGCACTCTTCTTAAATTGTGAAGACAATATTCGAATGAATCCCCCACCACGGAGAAATCATCTATAAACACCTCTATAAAATCCTCGACCATATCAGTGAAAATGGCTAACATGCATCATTGGAATGTAGTCGGTGCACTGCAAATTCCAAAAGGCATTCTCCGAAAGGAAGAGATGTCATACGGATAAGTGAAAGATGTTTTCTCTCTGTCTTCGGGGGCTATTGGGATATGGTTGTACCCCGAATATCCATCCAAGAAACAAAAGTGAGATCGCTCAGCTAACCTGTCCAACATTTGGTCAATAAAAGGCAAGGGAAAATGGTCCTTCCGGGTGGTTGTGTTCAATTTCCGATAGTCCATGCAAATCTGCCACCCCGTGACTATACGAGTCGAGATCAACTCGTTATTCTCATTTTGTACGACTTCCATTCCTCCCTTTTTTTGGCACACATTAAACAGGGCTGACCTAGTTGCTGGCAGAGATGGGAAAGATGATACCCGCATCTAGCCACTTGATCACTTCCTTCTTCGTCACCTCTTTCATATGTGGGTTCAGCCGTCGTTGATGTTCTCTGAAAGGTTTATGCCCCTCTTCCAAGACAATCTTGTGCATGCAAAAGGCCGGGCTAATACCCTTTATGTATGCCATGGTCCAACCAATGGTAGTCTTACATTCTTGTAATACCTGCAAGAGTTTCTCTACCTGCACAACTAGCAAACCTGATGATATAATAACATGAAAAGTAGAATTAGGCCCTAAGAAAGCGTTCTGAGGTGAGCTGGAAGCGGTGTCAAGTCCAACTGTGGTGTCTCCTCTATTGATGGTTTTGCAAGAGGTGTTGCTCTTTCTTCTAAACATAAGGGCTTGAACTGAGGTTCCCTTTTCTAGAATCCTTGACCCTCGAGATCCATGACCCACTCTGTCAACCCTTCACTGTCTATCTCTTCCAAGTTCATCAAACAGGCTTCAAGCGGATCCCTTACATTAAGGGTCTCATCCTCCTCTTAGAGTATTACATCCACGACTTACACTAGCGAGAAATTTGCAAATTCGCCGAGTCTCCTCATGGATTGTTGAACGTTGAATATTATTTCTTCATTGTTCAACCTCATTTTCAACTCTCCAGTCCCATAATCAATCAATGCTCTCCCAGAAGCTAAGAATGGATTCCCAGAATGATGGGTATCTCTTTATCCACTTGACAGTCAAGAATAACAAAGTCTGCAGGGAATACAAACTTCCCCACTCGAACAAACACATCATCAATAATTCCTGTCGGTCTTTTGACTGTGCGATCAGCCAGTTGCAGCAACATTGAGGTCGGTCTAGCTATGCCAATGCGCAGTTTTGTATAGATTGTCAAGGGCATCAAGTTTATACTGGCTCCCAAGTCACACAATGCTTTAGCAAAAGCATAACTCTTAATGGTGCATGGAATAGTGAAACTACCTGGATCAGACACTTTTTGAGCCATAGGTCTTGTCACTACCGCGCTGCAGGTATGCGTCAGAGTTACAGTGGGTAGGTCCTGGAAGTCAAATTTTTGCGATGTCACACCTCCTTTTTCCCGAAAGAGTGGATAAGGGATAAGGGAGTTTTTCTAATTTAAGTGACATTATTCGATTTTGGGATTTATTCATTTTATTCAGAGTCGCCACCCGGATTTTTTATGGTGTTCCGGGACACCATTTATTTATTGAAATCCCAAACCGAGGAAGTTTTTGACTCTGTTTAAATTGTCTGCAAACCAGAAATACCGGTAAGGAATTCTGTTAATCCCGAAGAAGGTGTTAGGCACTCCCGAATTCCGTGGTTCTAGCACGGTCGCTTAATGATTAAACATGGCCTACATTGTTTAATTACTGATTTTTATACCTATGTGCATTTTTTATAGTTTTACGGCTTTTATTGTTTGATTTATCTAAAGGATCACCTTAATGCGAGTTACGCGTACGTATACCCGTCTAGTTTAGTGTGCCGGAAATCATGTCACGCGTACGTGTACACAACTCGCGACATTTGGTTTATTTAAGGAAAAATTGCCAAAGTCGTGCGAACACGTACCTTGGATTTATTATAAAATCGAGATCACGTCACGCGAACGTGTACATAATCACATTAGTTATAAAAAAAAATTTGCAACGTACTCATGTCACACGAACATGTACATATTTTGTAATTGTTTGGCCGACGTTGCGCGAACGCATACCTCGATTTTTAAATTTAAAATCATAATTATGTCACATTAAAAAGGGAAAACAAGCATATTTGCACACAATCCTATGCAAGCACAAATTTAAGGAAATTATTTAATTTGAAAACTTGTTCTCTTTTTTCTTTTTTTTCTTTTTTTTTTTACATAAATATGAATTAATTCCCTATTTCTAGATTGCTTACCCAATTTATAAATCTTTTATCTTAAACAATTAACTTCTTCAATCTTATAATATCTCATGAACAGATAACAAACAGGCCCCGCTATTTATTTAAGCAACAATCTAAACTAAATAACCAATTCAAATAAATCATTAAAAATAATTGGAGATCTCAACTTTAACCTTACTGGAACAAACTTGATTATGGAAACAATGTTGAATAAAAAACATAATAACAGAAGAAAAACGATAGATAATTCACCATACACGTAACCATAGAAATGAACAAATGCCACATAAAAATTGTTCTGCCAAAGTAATGGTGAAAAGGAGCGGACCTTTAATTTGAATTTAAAATTCAAATGCTTGGACAATTTTGAAGCTCACAAGAAACAGATCGCGAACAGAACCTCGGCAGGCGATGGACTGGCAAAATTTTGCCGGAGAAACTCAGATCTCTCCGACGAACTCGAACTTGACGAACCAAAAACTGACTTGAACCAGCAATGAAAGACGACAAAGGAATTTAAGAAAACAAATTTTAACGATATTTCTTGTTGGAGTTGGGACTGTCTTTATTTTGTAGAAGAAGATGACGGGGTCGCTGGGTCTTGGAGTTGAGGGTGTCTTCGGCTAGGTTCAGGGAGAAGGGGGAAGCAACAGTGAGGTCCGGCGGCTACTTCTTGGATGGGAAGTGGTATGTCCGGCAGCTGTGAGAGTTGTTGGTTGAGAGTGGTGGCCGTTTTTGAACGAAGATGGGTGGTGTGCGGCAGCAACTCTTTTTTTTGTGTAGGGGCTTCTCTTGCGTGTGAATAATGATAGTGAACAAGAGATGGATCAAAAAAATGGTCCTCCCTTTTGTGATTTTGAAGAAGGAGTTTTATCATGTGTATGTGTGTCTGGAGTTTTTTGGACGTGGGGGGTCATGGGTGGTTAGTTAGGATTTGTGGGGGTGAGGAATGAGTGAAATGGGGAAGTGGGGAAGGTGGGTGTTATTATTATTATTATTATTATTATTATTATTATTATTATTATTATTATTATTATTATTATTATTATTATTATTATTATTATTATTATTATTTAACTTGCTTTTAGATTTAAATAAAACTATATAAATAAGAATACCCAATATATACACTATAAAATTATACTAAGAAAAATATTATTATAACTTACATTTAAATTAGAAGAAACTAAATTTACATATATATATATATATATAAAAATCTCCTTCTATTTAAACATATGAGCAAATCTTATATTCTACGATTGTGAATGTTTTTTGTAGTTTTTAATTTTCTTAATAAAACCTATGAAGAGTAAGATAAAAATTTTAAGTATTAAGATTAGACCTAAAAAAACCAATATTTACACCAAAAATAGAATAAAACTTGGGTGTGGTCAAAAATTAGTTGTTCACAGCATGCCCCTCTTTGCTTCGATGTACCCTATGTTGGCAATAAAATGCAACTAGGGGATGTAGTACCCTGTGTTGACAATAAGATGATGCTTTTGGCTCTTTAAGACTCTACTAGGGAATGTAGTACCCTATGTTGGAAGAAAATAATGCAACCAAGGGATGCAGTATCCTGTGTTGGTAATAAGATGACATTTTTGGCTCTTTAAGATTCTACTAGGGAATGTAGTACCCTATACTGGAAGAAAAATAATGCAAACAGGGGATATAGTACCCTGTGTTGATAATAAGATGAGTCTTTTGGCTCTTAAGATTCTACTAGGGAATGTAGTACCCTATGTAGGAAGAAAAATAACGCAACCGGGGGATGTATTACCCTGTGTTGAAGATAGGGTATTGATTCCCTATAATGAAACTAAGAATAACATGATTACATATACATTATAAGAAAACTAAGGTTTTGAGAACTTCACTTGGTGGTGTTCGTCCTTTCACGAACTGTTTCCTACAATTGTTCTGTTCCTGTTCTGAATAAAGAAAAATTTGTTCGTTTTAAAATGGTGGTCAGTTTGTGGCCTTGATTTCTTGGGCGACTTGACCTTGCGTCCATTACACTTGTTAGAAACACTGACTCCGTCGATGATCGTACAAATTGTCGGGAGATTCTTTCATTACATTTTGGAGATCTTCTTTCTCAACATCAAAACCTGAGTATTTTGCGCCTATCACCATTTGTGTTTGTGGTGCAAACAACCTTGCTCCCAAGACAACTTTTAACTGAATAACTTTTGTTGACCCTTGACATATTGTTCAGTCCTTCAAGCCTTTTGCTCGTCAGGGAAACTCAAAGATGGCTTTATGCATTTGCCCATGATGTTCATGCCCAGAAAGTTTAGCTTCATATAACAGGGAAACTGTAACCAATTTTGCGGCCTTTTCTTTGCTTTGCTTTGACAAAACTAGACTGAAAAGGACTTAAAAAGAATGGTACCAAAGAAAACAAAAAGGTAAACTAATAGGTATTACAACTTAATCAAGAAGTATACCTTTCAGAGAAGAAAAATAAAAATGAAAAGGACTTATCTGGAGGAATATGCTGACTTCAATTATCATGACATGCACTTTGGACTGGATGCCCGATCCATCTGAACCATTTAATTCTCAAAATCCATTTTAAACTTCACCTTGAAACTGAGTTCTTTGTCTTAACCATGCTTGTGCCGGGATATATGAAGGCCTAAATCGATCAACGATAACCTTTGTGGGTTTTCACCAATTGACCTCTCTCATTTGTCTTTCTCTCAACTCACTATCGCCTTATAGTGCCCGTGAAGGTTTTCACCAATAAGACTCTCATTTTATTTTTCTCTCTTTACAATGGCCGAGGCATCACCATAATATACCATCTTAGCATTCTCGAAAGTTGATCAGAAGGTCTTAAAAGGGAAAGATAAAAAGAACTATTCAACTGAATTACAACTTTTGGAACCACTTTGACGGAAAACCGTCCAAAAATAAAATAAAATCATGCCCCAGTTTCTTTGAATACTGGGAAATGTGGATTTTTATTTTAGTGTGATCGAACTCCAGAGTGAGGCTGCCTACGTATCCTTTCGGAATCAGGTCGGACGTAGTTCAATGAACATGAACTCGTTTTGAT